>LBNU01034275.1:0-85496 GCA_014162995.1 Artemisia annua | reverse complement strand
GGGTTCACGTATGCACTTGCACTATAATCTATACCACTCGTTTTGTATTCAAAATATATCTTGTTGGCGAAAATATAATTTACATCTTCGTATAAGGTCATGGTGATTATTACATGTTTATATGGTTTAATAATGTTATACAGTAGTCATATAGTGAAATATAATGAAATTTAGCTTTTAGACGTAAGATACAAAACTTAGTCAATTTTTGAAATACGGTTAAAAATGGCTTCGGAAAACTAGTTGTAAATCAGTGAATATTGAGAGTTAGGAAATAAAATTGGTATTTCTGGAAAGCCTAGCACCAAGTCTCAAAATGTTCAGGAGTGAAGTTTTGCTCAAAGTGTTTAGAGTTTATGCTAAATGGTCGAGAAGTATGGTATTTTAGGCTAAAGCTGCCATTTCTGGGCAGTTTTTATGAATGTTTGGATAGCTGTAGATTACTCATCTTAAGTCCAAATGACGAACGACTTTTTGATTTAAAAACTAGGCCAGGTGCTCTAACTTTTATTCCTTGAGGTCCAAAACTCTAGAACTGAGTCAATTGACGGGAAAATAGCTCTCAACATGGGTGTTTCTAGGTATACTTAGAAAATTTTCTAGGTAAGTGCTGGTAATTTATAAGTGAAAATAATAACTTTCGAAAAATCATAACTAATTCGTTATAAGGCCGTAAATCTTAAGAAATATTGTCTTGTTGTGACTAATGATTTTAGAAGGTTTACATGGGTTTTCTTTCTTAGAACTAAGGATGAACCTACTGGCATTCTTAAGATCTTTATAACAGAAGTAGAAAACCAAAATGATATGAAAGTTAAAATCATTAGGTGTGACAATGGGACAGAGTTTAAGAATAGAGTTATGGATGATTTTTGCAGAGGTAAAGGTATTAAAAGAGAATTTAGTGTAGCTAGAACTCCTCAACAAAATGGTGTTGCTGAGAGGAGAAATAGGACACTAATAGATGCTGCTAGAACCATGTTGGTAGATTCAAAATTGCCAATCACATTCTGGGCTGAAGCAGTTAACACTGCTTGTTATGTGCAAAACAGGGTTTTAGTAGTAAAAACAAAGAACAAGACACCTTATGAGTTATTTAGAGGTAGACCTCCTATCCTAGACTTCATGAGACCATTTGGATGTCATGTCACTATTCTTAATACCATAGATCATCTGGGTAAATTTGATGGGAAATCAGATGAAGGGTATTTTGTTGGGTATTCCATGGTTAGCAAAGCCTTTAGAGTATTCAACTTAAGAACCCAAAAGATTAAAGAAAATCTGCATGTTGAGTTCCTAGAAAACAAAGTGAATCAACAAGGAACTGGTCCAGAAAGGCTGTTTTGATCTTGACACTCTAACCCATACTATGAATTATGTGCCTATTTCCAAAGGTACATCTACTTATGATTTTGCAGGTTCAAAAGAGTTTGTTGATTATGATGAACTAAGCAAGGATCAAGAGGAGGATCAAGATGAATTCATTCTGCCAATTTGGGACTATGCAGATTACAATGATGTTCCAAAGACTGGAGATGCTCAGGATTCTAGTGGAGAAGGTGATGGCAACAAGAGCACTGTAAATCCTAAAAGGATTGGGAATTCAGATTCTGTCATTTTTAGTCCCTGTAGTTTGCTTAATTACATTTTGTGTTACATATTTGTCATATCTGTTTATTGAGCATTTTCATTTTCAATTCCAAGCAATCAGTAGTGTAAAAATCAATCAAAATCTTTATCTGGTTACTATTCCTAATCACTCTTCCCATAAACGTTTTCCAAAACACAATTTCAATCTCGTTGGGACTAAACGACCCGTAAGAACACTGTGCTTTAAACGGATCATAAATTGATCATTTCTCTCTCTTAGCCTGACTTTAGTAGGTTTACATGGGTCTTCTTTCTTAGAACTAAGGATGAACCTACTGGCATTCTTAAGATCTTTATAACAGAAGTAGAAAACCAAAATGATATGAAAGTTAAAATCATTAGGTGTGACAATGGGACAGAGTTTAAGAATAGAGTTATGGATGATTTTTGCAGAGGTAAAGGTATTAAAAAAGAATTTAGTGTAGCTAGAACTCCTCAACAAAATGGTGTTGCTGAGAGGAGAAATAGGACACTAATAGAGGCTGCTAGAACCATGTTGGTAGATTCAAAATTGCCAATCACATTCTGGGCTGAAGCAGTTAACACTGCTTGTTATGTGCAAAACAGGGTTTTAGTAGTAAAAACAAAGAACAAGACACCTTATGAGTTATTTAGAGGTAGACCTCCTATCCTAGACTTCATGAGACCATTTAGATGTCATGTCACTATTCTTAATACCATAGATCATCTGGGTAAATTTGATGGGAAATCAGATGAAGGGTATTTTGTTGGGTATTCCATGGTTAGCAAAGCCTTTAGAGTATTCAACTTAAGAACCCAAAAGATTGAAGAAAATCTGCATGTTGAGTTCCTAGAAAACAAAGTGAATCAACAAGGAACTGGTCCAGAAAGGCTGTTTGATCTTGATACTCTAACCCATACTATGAATTATGTGCCTATTTCCAAAGGTACATCTACTTATGATTTTGCAGGTTCAGAAGAGTTTGTTGATTATGATGAACCAAGCAAGGATCAAGAGGAGGATCAAGATGAATTCATTATGCCAATTTGGGACTATGCAGATTACAATGATGTTCCAAAGACTGGAGATGCTCAGGAGTCTAGTAGAGAAGGTGATGGCAACAAGAGCACTGTAAATCCTAAAAGCATTAGGAATTCAGATTTCACTGCTATACCAAAAGATTCCACTGCAACACCAGAAGTGGACGATACAACTCCAGTTACACAAGAAGCTCAAGCCAATGATGTTGAAATCTCAAATATGCCAACTGATATTACAGTTCCTCCAACTCCCCATACTTCAATTCATAAATCACATCCTCTTGAGAATGTGATAGGAGATGTTCAATCTGGAGTTAAGACAAGAAGGCAATCTAAGTTGCCTGATATTCATGGTTTTATCACTAAAATCTATGAATCTAAAGATCATGAAGAAAAGAATGAATGTCTCTTTATGTGTTTTCTGTCACAAATGGAACCAAAGAATGTATTCAAGGCTCTTGAAGATGAAAGTTGGGTGGAGGCAATGCAAGAAGAGTTGCTCCAGTTCTCAAGAGTTAAAAGGTTTGGGTACTATGTAATTTACCTTCTGGCAAGAAGGTAATAGGTACAAAATGGCCGTTCAGAAACAAAAAGGATGAAAGAGGAATTGTTATAAGGAACAAGGCTAGGCTTGTGGCTCAAGGATACACTCAGGAGGAGGGTATTAACTATGAAGAGGTGTTTGCCCCAGTTGCAAGAATTAAAGAAATTAGGTTATTCCTGGCCTATGCATCCTTTATGGGCTTTAAAGTCTATCAAATGGATGTAAAAAGTGCTTTTCTATACGGGCAAATTGATGAGGAGGTATATGTTTCACAACCTCCAGGCTTTGAAGACCCTGATTATCTAGACAAAGTGTACAGGGTGGTTAAAGCATTATATGGCTTGCATCAGGCTCCAAGAAAATGGTATGAGACCTTAACAACTTATCTTATAGATAATGGGTTTCATAGAGGGATAGTGGATCAAACTTTGTTCATCAAGAAAGATAAGAATGATATCTTGCTGGTTCAAGTTTATGTTGATGATATCAGTTTTGGATCTACAAAGCCAGAGATGTGCAGAGAATTTGAGAAGCTTATGTAGGAAGAATTCAAGATGAGTTCTATGGGTGAACTCACATTCTTTTTAGGACTTCAAGTACAGCAAAGGCCAGATGGAATTTTCATCAATCAAGATAAATATGTGGCTGAGATACTAAGGAAGTTCAAATTCTCTGATGCAAAGTCAAGTAGCACCCCTGCAGACAAGTCTACACATCAACTTTTGAAGGAGCATAGTGGTGAAGCAGTTGATGTGCACATGTACAGATCTAAGATTGGTTCTTTGATGTATCTTACATCATCTAGGCCAGACATTATGTTTGCAGTGTGTGCTTGTGCAAGGTTTCAGGTCACTCCCAAAGTTTCTCACTTGACTGATGTAAGAAGATTTTCAAATATCTTAAAGCATTTCCTAATATGGGATTATGGTACCCTATAGAATCTCCTCTAGAATTGGTTACTTANGATGTGCACATGTACAGATCTAAGATTGGTTCTTTGATGTATCTTACATCATCTAGGCCAGACATTATGTTTGCAGTGTGTGCTTGTGCAAGGTTTCAGGTCACTCCCAAAGTTTCTCACTTGACTGATGTAAGAAGATTTTCAAATATCTTAAAGCATTTCCTAATATGGGATTATGGTACCCTATAGAATCTCCTCTAGAATTGGTTACTTACTCAGATAGTGACTATGCTGGAGCAAGCTTGGATAGAAAATCTACTATAGGTGGATGCCAATTTCTTGGTAATAGATTGGTGTCATTGAAGTGCAAGAAACAAACAATGGTGGCTAATTCATCAACTGAGGCAGAGTATGTGGCTGCTCCAAGTTGCTGTGCTCAAGTGCTATGGCTTCAAAATCAACTTTTGGACTATGGGTACAATTTCATGAATACCATCATTTATATTGACAATAGTAGTACCATATGCATAATTAAGAATCCAGTTCAACACACAAAGACTAAACATATTGAAATTAAACATCATTTTATTAGAGATTGTTATGAGAAAAGGCTAATTCAGGTTGTCAAAATCCATACTGATGATAACTATGCTGATTTATTAACAAAAGGTCTTGATGTGGGTAGATTTCAATACTTGGTAACAGGTATTGGAATGCTTAATTCATAAAATCTTTTTATGTCTAATGGTCTTTGGTGTTGAGGGGAGGTTTTGGTACTCAAATTGTTATATATATGTTTGTATAAGTTTGTATATGTTTGCTTGTATTTTGTTTGTCCACTAACTTTTATGCAGAGAACAAAGATAACAGTGGAAACAAAAATTCAAGTAGCGGTAAATTGTGCTCTCACAGTAGAAAAAGCAAACAAAAGGAAACTTTATTCATTCAACCAAAAGAAAAGGTTTCACTACAAAGGAGAGTACAAACTACCATCATCAAAACACAAAACATAAAACCTAAACCACCTACACCCCTACACCCTACACAAGCTACTCTGCAGGCTTCTTTCCCTTGCCCTTGTATTTGTGCTTGTTCTTCTGTGCACTCTTTCTTTTGTTTTCAAAAGTAGACTGCAACCTAGGACAAACAAGCCCAAGTACTTGTGGAGGAGGCCTTGGTAGTCTTGCAGGCCTCTCTGGGATGGAGATTTGATTCATATTGGAGAGAGCTGCTCCCAAAGCCTTAGTAAGAGCCATTGGCAACTCTTTGGACAAGGAGTAGGACTCATCATCATCTGAATCATCAGATGAACTGGAGTAGAACTCCAGAGATGGTGCAGGTGCAGGAGCTGGTGCTGGTGCAGATGAAGATTGAGCAACAGGCTTAGTAGTAGTCTTCTTTGGTGGCTTCCTGGATGAAGAGGCTGTAGCACAAGGTGGAAAGTATCTTGTCCATCCTGTTGATTCTGAGGATGAATCAGAAGACATGACTATCTCTTCTGAAGCATAAGAATCAGAGGAGATGTATACTATGTTTGGAAAATTGCTCATTGTGATTCTTAGGGTTCTTGTGAAAAGTATAATGTGTTTTGGTACAGATAATGAAGAGCCGAGCCACTTTATATAGGCAAAGTCAACTAAAAGGTCTCATTAATTGAGATATTTACTTTTACCTATTTGGGTAGGTTGAAAAGTAAATAAAGATATTATCGGGTTGACTTTTAGAAGATATTTGTGAATAGTGGCTTGGTTAAAAGTAACTTTGGTTAAAAATATGTTTGGTTATGAATATTCTATGTATTATGCTAACACTTGCAGGTACATAACCAAATTTTTGCTGGGAGGTAACCATAAAAGGTGTATAACTGAGATACACAACAAAGGATTATAGATTCACCATGTCTAACACACATAAGAATCAACTAGTCCAGAGCAAACGGCTACTAGTAAAGACTTAACAAATCCGTTTATGGTTGATAGTTTACCAAAAACTATATGGTTATCAACTCACCATATTCTTTATGATTAAGAGTTGGCTAGTCCATAGCAAACGGCTCATGGTAAAGATATATCAAATCCGTTGATAGCTGGTAGTTTGCTAAAAACTACAATGAGAGAAGTCCAATTTTCATATGTTTATCTTACCACTGCTCTTGAAAATTTTTGTGAAAAATTCCCACTGCTAGTTCACATCCAGTGCCAGTGTTATTTTTACCACTGTTGAACTAGCCGTTACAACTGTTGTGTTAGTAACAAACTTTTTACTAGCCGTTGAGAGTAATTGCTTTCCATATTAATAGGGTAAAATTTTTTAGAAGATTATCCACTTTCCTAATTATAATTTATTCTCTTAAGATAAATCTTTTCCTTAGATAATCTTTCTCGCGCAAAACTCTCAAACCCTAGCACTATATATACTTTTCTCTTAATTGGCAGGTTCATTATTCAATTCGTACTTACACAACTAATTTTTCAGCAAAAAAAACTATGGCATCAGTCACCTTTGCAGATGAGCACAACCAAGTGGCAAATTTGGAAAAGTCAAACGACAAGAGTGGTCCTCTGTTTCATCAGATTGTGTATTTTCTAAACACTACTCATGTGAGGTATGTTTTACTTCTTAATCCCACAATCTATATCTCTCAAATCAAACAGTTTTAGAACTCTGTTGAGTCCATAACAATTGAAGATGGAGATACACATGAATCTGTGGATGCTCTTAGAGCCACAGTGGATGTGGTAACTATTGATGTTACTGAGTCATCTTTGAGGAGAGTTCTCCAATTAGATGATCTCAATGGTCTCATCACATTAACCATGCCAGAAATTTGGGAACATCTTTCCTCTATGGGGTATAATACCACTGATAAAAAGGCTACTTTCAAAAAGAGTGGTTTTTGTCCCCAGTGGGGATTTTTGATTCATACTTTGTTACATTGCCTTAGTCCTAAGAAAACATCTTATGAACAATTTAGTTCACCAATGGCTTACCCTTTGGTTTGTCTAGCCACAGATAGGATTTTTAATTGGTCTAAATATATCTTTACAAGCATGCAAGGCAATGTACAAAGTCCAACAAAATTTTTGATGTATCCAACATTTGTTCAAGCAGTGTTAACTGAATTTCCACTGCATCCCCATAAAAGAGTCTACAAAATTTGTCACCTTAAGCTCAAAGTTTTTCAAAATATGGATAAGGTTGGTAATTGGGTTTATAGGCCACTTTTTCCTCAAATGCTTGCAAGAATTGCACAGGTACTGGGTGAAGATGCAGCAATCTCGGTTGTATCTCAAACCACACCCTCCATAACAGTTCCACAAGTAGACTATACTCCACCAGTTACTCATACCTATGAGAGGGGGCAAAAACAGCCAACTCCTCTCATCCAAATACAACATGTCCCTGATCCTCTTGGTTTAGGAACAAGCAGTGGTGGTTCCAGGCTTCTACCTAGTTCTGCTAGGGAGGAGACTGAACCTTTGCCCTATGATTCACCTCTACCAACAGGTAACATAGTTGGAAGTGTTGAGTGCAGTGAGCAACCTATGGAATTGATGGAACTATGTACTAAGTTAACTAAGTAGGTTGAATCTCTGGAGAAAGACTTGGCACAAGTAAAAGAGCAACATGCCAAGGATGTTACAACTTTGAAACAGGAGATTCAAGCATTGAAGGATGAGTTGCAGGGGTTAAAGCAAAAGAAGAGGACTGTAAAGCTGGTGATTTCATCTTCATCCTCACCTAGTGAAGATTTCTTTGATGATTTTGGGTATTCTCCCAAACAGGGGAGGAAAACAGATGCTGAAACTAAGGGGAGGAGAATTGATTTCAGAGAAGAAGATGATGTAGTTGCTGAAGTAGATTTCAGAGAAGAAGATGATGTAGATGCTGAAGTAGATGCTGATTTTGGGATTGAAGAAGAAAGAATATTTCCTCACCTGAAGAGAAAGGCTAAAGATGATGAACCTCAGATTCAAAAGAAAACAAAGTTTCTTGAACAAAAGGTTCAGTCTGAGAAATTTTCAGAAGAGCAGCTGACTGGAATGACTTTAATTGAAGAAGAAGACTTCTATCCTGACCCACTGCAAGTCAGACATCCAATAGTAGATTGGGAGGTGTACACTGCTAGCAACTTTGCTCCAACATGGAAGATTACAAAGCTAGGAGGTGAAACTTCATCTTATTCTGTTTGAAAAACTCATCAAAGCGTGTGACATAGATGATCTTGACAGACTGTGGTGATTGGTTCAAGAAAGATTTGATGCTGACAAGCTTAAAGATGTCAAGGAGATGCAGTTATGGGTGGATCTTAGAAGGCTCTATGAACCAGATGTTAATGTTAATTTCTGGAAGTTTGAATCTTCATGTCCAGGTACTACATGGACTTACTATGATTCATGTGAAGTTCATCAAGTTTCTACAAAAGCTGGAGTGGATGCATTTATGTTTGCTGAGAAAGAATACCCATTCAGAGCTGGAACTCTCACAGTGATGTTGTCTACAAGAATAAGGGTCCATGAAGACACTGAGAAGGTAAGAGGATTGATACATAGGATTCAAGAAGAATGTTCAAGAGCTCTTCAAGCATTAAGAAGAAAGTGAAGTGTTTGGAAGAATTCCCCAAATCCTAAAAGATGATGCAGATTGAAGAAATTTAATTTGCAGAGAAATCATAAGTTTAGGGGAGGATTGTTGGGAATAAAGCTAACAGTTACCACTGATAAGCTTGTGGAAGACACTGCTGAAGAATGCACTAGCAGTGGAAACACATTACCACTGCTAGTACATATTATTACCACTGCTATTAGGATAACTTATGTATTCGTATGTAGATAAGTATCGAAAAGATCTTATGTATATTATCTATAGTTAGCTTGATACTTATCTTGTAAAGGACTCCTTGTGCTATAAAAGGAGGTCCTAGGTCATTGTTCTTGGTACGAATTAACCCTAGAGAGCTTCAAGGTGTAACCCTAGTGATAAGCAAGATCACTCGTATTATTCTTAATAATATTGAAGGTTTGTGTTAAACTTACATACAACTGTTCTCACTTGCATTACATCATACAATCCATATTCTAAATATTGTTAAGTATATTCCGCGTGCTTAATAATATAACTCAAAGTATCACTCTAACACAAGGTGTGTGTTTAGATCCATCAAAAGAGTACATGATCATAGTAACCTATCTAGCATAAATACTAACTTATTGCTTTAAACCGTCTAACCTAGTTTGGCACTACGCGCTACTAGTCCTATTACTGGCATGAGGCACGGTTCCGGTGTGGTCCCTCTAAGCCGTCTATATAGGATTCAGATTACTACACTTATGATTCAATTAAAGTAATCACAATTACAGATAGTTAAATTACAACAATTAAACAAATAAGATCATAATCTAGTTACATGGATTTTACTAGTTATAAGCAATAAACGAGTTTTTATCGATAAGCACCCAATCCAATAACAAAGTAAACACATCAACACAAACATAAAACTAATAAAACTTCATAAAGATGGCTAACACCTAAGGGTGTTAGCCCATAATCTCAGTAACAAACCATAAAGTTGTAATCAAAGTAAACGAATAGGAATTCATAATGAAAACGATACTCTAACCGAACGATTACACTTAATATAAGGTCTTGAGATGTTCTTCTAGGATGATTGGATCTTCAAGGAATTGCTAGGGATGATTTGGGGCTGTCCCCAACTGATAATGATGATAAAAGTGATGCCAAAGTCGTTCTAGGGCTTTGGTATTTATAGGATTAAGAAAGAGTAGCCTCCAAGGTTTACCAAAAATAATCTGCTGCTTTTTCGACCCTGATACAGCGCATCTATTAACCCTATGCGCCACATCTCCTTCAGGAACAGATAGATTTTCTTTTTCTCTTTGCGTGGCCGCTTGAATCAACTAAAACGGAGTCCGGATGAAGATTTTACGGCCAAAATACGAAAGCATCTTCAAGTGTCGACTTGTATTCTTTGACTTCTCTTTTAAGCTTCTAATCTTCGCTTGATGTCTCGGTAAGGATTGTATATGGCCAATACGGCGCATCGGATTGGTCCAATGCGGCGTATCAAGGTAACTTCGCGTGGGGTCCAAGATTAGTAAATTCCAGAATATTCGTACACTGCCTTTAGATGCGGCGTATCTTGATCTTGTATGCGGCGCGTGTCCTTCAGTATCTTGGATTGTATTTGGTGAATTCTTGATAGTGATACGCCGTATGTCAGAAGTATAATGCGGCGTATCTGGAGTAGAACAAGCTTGATATTCTTCGTTAACCAAAGTTTCATATGCGGCACATGATATAATTACATTCGGCGCGTTTTTCAAAGTCAGGCAATGGTCTTCGAATTCATCTAAGTATGATATTGCGGCTCTATTTAGGGAGATACAACGCATCTTCTGGATTTCAGAAGACTTTTGACATCTTGCTAGTTTTGGTCCATAATTAGTCAAAATCGCCAAGTTTCACCAATTGCTTGTTTATAACTAAGAATTACAAAAGTAAGCGATTAAGTATCAAATCTCATATAAAGTAATATTAAACAAGCAATATACATAGGATAAATGATGCTAATAATAAGTCGTTATTTGATGTCATCAGCATCCTATCATATCATTCGGGGATTCAATATTCATATTGGGTCAGATGGTCAAATTCACCTAGATCTATCTTATACCTTGTCCTATCTAAAGCTATTGTAAAGCCTTGGTTTCATCGGTACGAAGACATAAGAGTCATTAAGTGCCTCTACTAACATGGACAAGACTAACGAATGCGGCACGGTCAGATCTTACACCCCTCTAACTCCGTTAAGTGTCTAGCATTGGTAGGTGGTCCTAGGGTTAATTCGCACGTGTATGGTGATATTGCTATCACCAAGTAACATCCCTAGAGACTTGCTTCCTAGGGTTAATTCCACAAGTATCTAGAGAACAACCAACGCTAATCACTACGGGAACTAGAGTGTCCCAAGCCTTGCCATGAAAGTAAACAAACAATAGATAATAGATGCGTGGAAAACTAAATCAATAACATAACAATTTCATAACTAGGCTAACACCAAGAGGTGTTTAGCCACTCATGTTCGTAGTTGCAGTAAAACAATGTTGAATTAATACAAATCTAAGCATGAATCAAATACAAAGTAAAGGAATGAAAACACTTATGATCGATGTGTGATTCCTCCCTTGGAAATGACTTGGATGTGGCTAGAACTTGGTTCTCCCTCCTTCCTGAGTTTCTCCCAACGTTTCTGTGGTGAAGAGTGATGGGAAGTGATGTGAAAAACTCGGTATTAGGGTTGGTATTTATAGGCCCCGACTATGTTACGGCGTAGCTTATTTGAGTTGCTACGCCGTAACCTTTGCAAATTGGTGTTACGCCGTAGCTTGATCAAGTGCTACGGGCGTAATGTCTTGATGATAAGCTTCCTACGGCGTAGTAGATAAGGTGGCTACGCCATAGCTTCTTCGTTGGACTCGTTAGTTCTTCACTGCCTCAAATGAGATCCTACGTCGTAGCTTGGAGAGTTGCCTACTCCGTAGTGTTCTTTAGTGGACTTCTACGCCGTAGCCAGTTGTTGAGCTACGCCGTAGTCTTCATAAATTCTTTATTATGCCGTAGGTAGTAGAGCTTCTACGTTGTAGTCTTCGTAAAGCCTTGCTACGGCGTAGGTAGATGAACCTCTACGCCGTAGTTAGTGCAGAATCCATAATTTCCACATATTTGCTCCAAAGTTCTTCCATTTCCGCGTATGTTCGTTCTTTTACTCATCTTTACCCTGAAACCAAAATAGGAAGAAATAAGAGTATATATTCTTCATATAAGTAGAAAAGATGAGCATTTTAAGGGGGAAATTAACACTTAGATTGTGGGTAAATTTGATGTTATCAAATATCCCCCCACTTGAACTCTGCTTGCCCTCAAGTAGACCTTATTAGAATAATTTTCAAAAAGATATCCCCCAAGAAACTGGAGAATATGAATTTAAAAACTCCCTATGCTAGAATTTATCAAAGCCGAACACCTCTCAAAATTGGAACAAACACTTACATCTCTCTCCTAATCTAAGTGTTAATTATGGGGTGATCACTCAACGCACAGTCATAGAATGTATTCTATCATAGGCTTGGTAGTTACACAAATCTCTACCACTAGAGCTAAGGTCAAAACAATTCTTAGAGGCAATATTGGGTGAACACATATAAGGCTATTTGGGTGTAGCGTTGTTACTAACATACTACGGCAAGGGCGACAAAGGCAATGGTACATGACCGGAACGCCGGGCAAGACACCAATGACTGCTCAAATCCCTCACCTAAGCATGATTCACAACTAAAGTGTAGGATAAGACATGGGATGCACAATAATGGTGTAAAATGAAAAAGAAAGCAAATAGTCTAAGCCTATAACCGAGTTGCTACGACTTGCCATTGATCCAAAGTCCAAGTTTCAAAACGTGAGAATTGGATCATGTAACCAGTGTGTGCCATTATAGGACGTCATGATGGGCACCACACTTGGTCTTCATGTTGGTGATTAAGAACCAACAACTTCATTCTTCAAATATGACCGAAGTGGCCTCTTCGATGCTAAACAAGGGTGTACCAAAGTTAACATATCTACATACAGAAATTCACATTATTTTTTTATTTTTTATTTTTTATTTTATTTTTTTCAATAACATAACATATCCCCCCACTTGGGATAAACAATACATGTACAATAGTGGGTTTTCTCATGATCTTCAACGATGAGTCTTCAACGTAGGTGTGATTCTTGAATCACTTGATATAACACCCCCATATTGGGAACGCAGCGGAGAGGGACATGGGGTGCTATACATCAATCACATTGTACAAATATTGTAAACAACTCCAAAACAAAGTCGTATTTTTTATTAAAAGTTCATACTTCACATTCGATAATTATCAAAGTTAACAAGGTCCCAAAAGTTTTTAGCATAGCTAAAAGAAACATAAGTTTTTAGAAATTCAAAACATTATCGAATGGAAATTTTAATTAAACACGGGCCATCATATTGATATCCATTTCTTGCGCCGCCCACCCAAGCTGAAAGTCACTTACGGACCTGACATAAAACATGCTAAATATTCAACATAAAGTTGAGTGAATTCATAGAGTTTAATAAGTAATAAGTTGAATACAAGCATTATTCATCGGGCGACAAGCATGTACATTACTTGTCGGGTTATCATATTATAGTATTGAGATTATGAAACCGAACCTTAACTTAGTTTTTGTGCCCCGAGGTAAAAATTGCCATTCACCCCATACTCTCAATATTATGTGACCGTTATGTATGAGGCGCTACTCACCCGGTCAAGCCAGCCAAGCCTAATATGCATACTCATAATACTAGCGTTTCCCTACGGAATTAACGGTTCATGGTGGGGACTTAATTGGCAAAAAGCATTCAATCACTATAATCATATAATCGGGTCCAGCATACCAAAAACTACTTGTATTCAGTTTGTAAAAACTAGCATGTATCCCCCTCACGAGGTTTGTAAAACATTTAAGTAAATAAAGGCGAGGCTACAAACTCCCTCGATAAAGGAAATAGCACGGAAAAAGCAAGTGAAGAAACTAGCCGCGAAAGCTCTACGATGAAGCTAAATAGATATACGCTTGTCTTAGGTTTTTGAAAATAAACATTGATGCAACTTAGCTATATATAAGTTATTATCTTACCTATGCTTGGTACATAATTCTTAAATATATCAAGTGTTCAAAGTAAGTTTTAAGGATATAATCATAAGTTTTTAAACCTTTTTCATACTTTTGACGTAAAAGCTGTCAAAATTTATATAACTTATTCATCTTAGAAACTCCGTCATTTGTAAANAATAAAGGCGAGGCTACAAACTCCCTCGATAAAGGAAATAGCACGGAAAAAGCAAGTGAAGAAACTAGCCGCGAAAGCTCTACGATGAAGCTAAATAGATATACGCTTGTCTTAGGTTTTTGAAAATAAACATTGATGCAACTTAGCTATATATAAGTTATTATCTTACCTATGCTTGGTACATAATTCTTAAATATATCAAGTGTTCAAAGTAAGTTTTAAGGATATAATCATAAGTTTTTAAACCTTTTTCATACTTTTGACGTAAAAGCTGTCAAAATTTATATAACTTATTCATCTTAGAAACTCCGTCATTTGTAAACCGTAAGTCCAAAAATTACGTTCTTTATATCAACGGAAACGTATTAATCTGTACTAACAAGTTTTGTAGGTCCCACTAAACCAAAAATTACTTAACAGCACCAAAGTTACCCATCTACCCAATATATTCACTTCAGAAAACTTTAACATTGCAACAGTCCCACGAAAAATGCGATAGCTAGAGTTCTACAAGTTAAATCAATCCCATTCTTGGGGCCACGTTTAAGTTGAGATGTTATCTAAAACTTTTATGTTTTGAGAAACCATTGGTTATGTACAGAAAAACAAGTTTCATAGGTTACAAATCTGGTACTCAGATTATGACATGTTTCACGAAAATATTTCTATTTTAATCATTGTAATGAGTTATTCGATGAAATACCCGTCAAAATGACCGCAAGACATAGATCTACAACCCTATATATTTAGTTTAATCTCAATGTTTACCGATTAGTACAGTTTATTCCATATTTGCCCATGATTCAGAAATCACAGTAGCATGTCTAGTCCTTAAGTGTTTCTAGTGATCTAGCTTCATGTACCAAGCCTAACTAAGCCCTATAACTTATATACTATACCATTACATCAATATATATCATTTTTACAGTAGAGAAAGTAAAAATAAAAATGAAGAGTGAGTGAGGAGTTTCCTTACAAAAGTGATGAATAAGAAGTACACAAGAACAAGAACAAGAAACTATCAAAGACCAACAACAAGAAACCCTTGTAACCACTTGCATGCAAACTTATAAAGACCCTTAGGAGAACTTGGAATCATCAGCCACTTAGCCATCTTGAAAGTCATCTAAAATTGTGAGGAAGAAAAGTCTTGAAGAAGAATAGAACCCAAGACCAAAGCAACAACACTACTAGCACTTTCCTTAACTCATGACTACCAAATTTTTAGATCACCAAAACCTTGTACAACCTCAGCCCATAAACACTTTGAAAACCCTTAGAAAAATCACCACCAAAAGCCTTGAAGAGAAGTCTTGAAGAAGAGAAATGAACCAAGAATAACTAGGACATTAGGACCACCATTCTTGCACTAGATTTTCAACATAAAAATCAAACACAAGGGTGTGTTTGTTGCTGTTATCTCACGGCAAAGAGAGGAGAGAGCAGAAATTTGGAGTTAGTTGCATGTAAAATGAAAGAGAAATGATATTTGGTAGCTTAAAGAGTTATCTAAAGTGGTATTAAGGCTATACACTTGTCCAACTAAGTGGACAAGTGTGGAGAGGGGAAAGTAGGCGACACAAACAAGGAGGGGGAGGGTTAGTGGAGTAGTTTTATTAATAGTTTGGTTATTAGATGTATTATGTAGTGTATAATGCTCCCGGTAACTTAAAACGTGGAGTTTTAAGACGCGTAATGTGATACCGGGTAGAAATAAAATGTAAAACTTGTCAAAATATTAAAACTTGTTTTCACAATTATTTTAGAAATATAGATGAGTGGTGAGTTCATCGGGGGATTTATATGTTGTTAAAACACAAAAACGTAGGTTTAAATCGCGTAAGACGTAAAAATGGAAAAAGTGAATGATGACTTTAAAAAAATAAGGATTGTAAGGAAACAATGGAGCATAGAAAATGTAGAGTAGACATAATTTAGTCGTGGTTGAATGAATTGAATGTACTATGACGTACGCAGATAACTTCCGACGAAGTTAATTAGTTAAAATAGAATAGTTGGTTAATAAACTATTAAAATAAATGACATGAAATTTTAGAAATGTCACAGCACGTACCCCTTAAGAGAGCTCCGTCCCGAAGCTTAACTCGCTTTATCTCCTGACGGTTCACTTATGAAAAGATGAGAATATTTCTTCTTGATTTGATCTTCGCGCTCCCACGTGAACTCTGGTCCTCGTCGGGTATTCCAACGAACCTTGACAATAGGGATGCGACTTTGCTTGAGTTGCTTCACTTCACGATCCATGATCTCTACTGGTTCTTCTATGAAGTGCAGCTTGTCATCGATTTGAAGTTCTTTTAATGGAATGATGAGACTCTCATCCGACAAACACTTCTAGAGATTAGAAACGTCAAAAGTGTTGTGAATGCCTTGAAGTTCTTCAGGTAGCTCTAACTTGTACGCCACCGGACCAACTCTAGCTAAGATCTTGAATGGTCCGATGTATCATGGACTTAGCTTCCCACGCTTACCAAAACGAATTACACCCTTCCATGAAGAAACCTTGAGCATAACTCTATCACCTACATTAAACTCCAAAGGTCGGCGTCTAACGTCGGCATAACTTTTCTGGCGACTACGAGCAGTTAACAAACGGTTCTTGATTTGAACAATCTTCTCCGTTGTTTCACGAATCATTTCTGGCCCTGTGAGTTGGCTATCTCCAACCTCACTCCAGCAAACCGGTGATCTACACTTTCGCCCGTAGAGAGCTTTGAATGGTGCAGCCTTGATGCTTGCGTGATAGCTATTGTTGTAGGAGAATTCGACTAACGGTAAATGTCGATCCCAACTACTTCCAAAGTCAATCACACATGCCCTTAGCATGTCTTCTAAAGTTTGTATTGTTCGCTCGCTTTGACCATCCGTTTGTGGGTGGTACGCCGTACTCATATCCAGATTTATATCCAACGCCTTCTGTAGTGACTTCCAGAATCCCTGATTATAGTATTGAGATTATGAAACCGAACCTTAACTTAGTTTTTGTGCCCCGAGGTAAAAATTGCCATTCACCCCATACTCTCAATATTATGTGACTGTTATGTATGAGGCGCTACTCACCCGGTCAAGCCAGCCAAGCCTAATATGCATACTCATAATACTAGCGTTTCCCTACGGAATTAACGGTTTATGGTGGGGACTTAATTGGCAAAAAGCATTCAATCACTATAATCATATAATCGGGTCCAGCATACCAAAAACTACTTGTATTCAGTTTGTAAAAACTAGCATGTATCCCCCTCACGAGGTTTGTAAAACATTTAAGTAAATAAAGGCGAGGCTATAAACTCCCCCGATAAAGGAAATAGCACGGAAAAAGCAAGTGAAGAAACTAGCCGCGAAAGCTCTACGATGAACCTAAATAGATATACGCTTTTGATGCAACTTAGCTATATATAAGTTATTATCTTACCTATGCTTGGTACATAATTCTTAAATATATCAAGTGTTCAAAGTAAGTTTTAAGGATATAATCATAAGTTTTTAAACCTTTTTCATACTTTTGACGTAAAAGCTGTCAAAATTTATATAACTTATTCATCTTAGAAACTCCGTCATTTGTAAACCGTAAGTCCAAAAATTACGTTCTTTATATCAACGGAAACGTATTAATCTGTACTAACATGTTTTGTAGGTCCCACTAAACCAAAAATTACTTAACAGCACCAAAGTTACCCATCTACCCAATATATTCACTTCAGAAAACTTTAACATTGCAACAGTCCCACGAAAAATGCGATAGCTAGAGTTCTACAAATTAAATCAATCCCATTCTTGGGGCCACGTTTAAGTTGAGATGTTATCTAAAACTTTTATGTTTTGAGAAACCATTGGTTATGTACAGAAAAACAAGTTTCATAGGTTACAAATCTGGTACTCAGATTATGACATGTTTCACGAAAATATTTCTAGTTTAATCATTGTAATGAGTTATTCGATGAAATACCCGTCAAAATGACCGCAAGACATAGATCTACAACCCTATGTATTTAGTTTAATCTCAATGTTTACCGATTAGTACAGTTTATTCCATCTTTGCCCCTGATTCAGAAATCACAGTAGCATGTCTAGTCCTTAAGTGTTTCTAGTGATCTAGCTTCATGTACCAAGCCTAACTAAGCCCTATAACTTATATACTATACCATTACATCAATATATATCATTTTTACAGTAGAGAAAGTAAAAATAAAAATGAAGAGTGAGTGAGGAGTTTCCTTACAAAAGTGATGAATAAGAAGTACACAAGAACAAGAACAAGAAACTATCAATGACCAACAACAAGAAACCCTTGTAACCACTTGCATGCAAACTTATAAAGACCCTTAGGAGAACTTGGAATCGCAGCCACTTAGCCATCTTGAAAGTCATCAAAAATTGTGAGGAAGAAAAGTCTTGAAGAAGAATAGAACCCAAGACCAAAGCAACAACACTACTAGCACTTTCCTTAACTCATGACTACCAAATTTTTAGATCACCAAAACCTTGTACAACCTCAGCCCATAAACACTTTGAAAACCCTTAGAAAAATCACCACCAAAAGCCTTGAAGAGAAGTCTTGAAGAAGAGAAATGAACCAAGAATAACTAGGACATTAGGACCACCATTCTTGCACTAGATTTTCAACATAAAAATCAAACACAAGGGTGTGTTTGTTGTTGTTATCTCACGGCAAAGAGAGGAGAGAGCAGAAATTTGGAGTTAGTTGCATGTAAAATGAAAGAGAAATGATATTTGGTAGCTTAAAGAGTTATCTAAAGTGGTATTAAGGCTATACACTTGTCCAACTAAGTGGACAAGTGTGGAGAGGGGAAAGTAGGCGACACAAACAAGGAGGGGGAGGGTTAGTGGAGTAGTTTTATTAATAGTTTGGTTATTAGATGTATTATGTAGTGTATAATGCTCCCGGTAACTTAAAACGTGGAGTTTTAAGACGCGTAATGTGATACCGGGTAGAAATAAAATGTAAAACTTGTCAAAATATTAAAACTTGTTTTCACAATTATTTTAGAAATATAGATGAGTGGTGAGTTCATCGGGGGATTTATATGTTGTTAAAACACAAAAACGTAGGTTTAAATCGCGTAAGACGTAAAAATGGAAAAAGTGAATGATGACTTTAAAAAAATAAGGATTGTAAGGAAACAATGGAGCATAGAAAATGTAGAGTAGACATAATATAGTCGTGGTTGAATGAATTGAATGTACTATGACGTACGCAGATAACTTCCGACGAAGTTAATTAGTTAAAATAGAATAGTTGGTTAATAAACTATTAAAATAAATGACATGAAATTTTAGAAATGTCACAGCACGTACCCCTTAAGAGAGCTCCGTCCCGAAGCTTAACTCGCTTTATCTCCTGACGGTTCACTTGTGAAAAGATGAGAATATTTCTTCTTGATTTGATCTTCGCGCTCCCACGTGAACTCTGGTCCTCGTCGGGTATTCCAATGAACCTTGACAATAGGGATGCGACTTTGCTTGAGTTGCTTCACTTCATGATCCATGATCTCTACTGGTTCTTCTATGAAGTGCAGCTTGTCATCGATTTGAAGTTCTTTTAATGGAATGATGAGACTCTCATCTGACAAACACTTCTTGAGATTAGAAACGTGAAAAGTGTTGTGAATGCCTTGAAGTTCTTCAGGTAGCTCTAACTTGTACGCCACCGGACCAACTCTAGCTAAGATCTTGAATGGTCCGATGTATCATGGACTTAGCTTCCCACGCTTACCAAAACGAATTACACCCTTCCATGAAGAAACCTTGAGCATAACTCTATCACCTACATTAAACTCCAAACGTCGGCATAACTTTTCTGTCGACTACGAGCAGTTAACAAACGGTTCTTGATTTGAACAATCTTCTCCGATGTTTCACGAATCATTTCTGGCCCTGTGAGTTGGCTATCTCCAACCTCACTCCAGCAAACCGGTGATCTACACTTTCGCCCGTAGAGAGCTTCGAATGGTGCAGCCTTGATGCTTGCGTGATAGCTATTGTTGTAGGAGAATTCGACTAACGGTAAATATCGATCCCAACTACTTCCAAAGTCAATCACACACGCCCTTAGCATGTCTTCTAAAGTTTGTATTGTTCGCTCGCTTTGACCATCCGTTTGTGGGTGGTACGCCGTACTCATATCCAGATTTGTATCCAACGCCTTCTGTAGTGACTTCCAGAATCCCGATGTAAATCGGCTATCAATGTCGGATATAATTGAAATAGGCACACCATGTCTACAAACAATATCTTTCAAGTATAGACGAGCAAATTTCTCCATACCATCAGTTTCTATTATTCGTAGGAAATGAGCAGATTTCGTCAAACGATCCACAATGACCCAAATTGCATCATATCCACTTGGAGTTCTAGGAAGTTTAGTGATGAAATCCATGGTAATTCTTTCCCATTTCCAAATAGGAATATCAGGTTGTTGAAAAAAACCGGCTGGCTTTTGATGTTCCGCCTTCACTTTCGCACAAGTTAGACACTTGCCAACATAGGTGGCAATCTCAACCTTCATATTTGGCACCAATACAATTGCTTTAGATCGTGATACATCTTATCTGACACCGGATGGATAGAATATTTCGATTTATGACACTCGTGCATGATTAAGTCTCTCAAACCTACAAACAACGGTAATCAAACACGATTACCGAAACATCGGGTTCCGTCGGGACGGGTCTCAAATATTGGTTTGATCCCCTTCCCTAGATTTTCGGCTTTCACATTTTCTTCTTTCGTTGCTTCCTCTTGAGCCTTGAGAATTTGTTCCGGTATCTTAGGGAGAACTGTGGTCGTCATTACCAATGATCTAACACGTAATGGTTTTGCACTTTCCTTTCGGCTTAAGGCGTCAGCCACCACGTTTGCCTTCCCTGGGTGATAACGGATGTCGCAATCGTAATCGCTTAGGAGTTCAATCCATCTTCATTGTCTCATGTTAAGCTCTTTTTGATCGAGGATGTATTGGAGACTCTTGTGATCAGTATACACCGTATACTTCGTACCGTACAAGTAGTGTCTCCATAACCTAAGAGCAAAAACCACAGCACCCAATTGTAGATCATGGGTCATATAGTTTTCTTCATGAGTCTTCAATTGTCGAGAAGCATATGCTATGACCTTTTGCCGTTGCATTAATACCGCTCCAAAACCTTTGTTTGAAGCATCACAATAGACTGCAAAATCTTCCGCCCCATCCGGTAGTGCTAATATAGGTGCGCTACAAAGTTTCTGTTTCAGTATTTGAAAGGCCTCTTCTTCGTCTTTNGCTATGACCTTTTGCCGTTGCATTAATACCGCTCCAAAACCTTTGTTTGAAGCATCACAATAGACTGCAAAATCTTCCGCCCCATCCGGTAGTGCTAATATAGGTGCGCTACAAAGTTTCTGTTTCAGTATTTGAAAGGCCTCTTCTTCGTCTTTACCCCACTCATACTTCTTATTTTTCTGAGTCAACTTGGTAAGAGGTTTGGCTATTAAAGAAAAACCTTCGATAAATCTTCGATAATAACCGGCAAGTCCTAAGAATTGCCTCACTTCTGTTGGTGTCGTCGGCGGAGCCCAATTCTTGATAGCTTCAATCTTTGAAGGATCTACATGAACACCTTCACTATTGATCACATGGCCGAGAAATTGTACAGATTCTAGCCAAAAGTCACTGATGCGTGGTTTTGCGACCTTACAACAGGTTTTACCTCTCGAGGGATCTGAAGAGGCTTACAACCCCACCAGGCAGTGTACCTGACCGATGTAGTATAGTGTAGTGGTAAGTACGGGGGATTGATCGTTTTCCACAGGGAATAGTGTTCGTTAGGTGTGAAAAGCTACTCTAATTAGGTCTAAGGGTGAGGGATGATTCTTTTTGTATTTTTAATATTTTATGAAAGCAGGTAAAATCTTGGGTTTGAAGGAGTGGGCGGAATTAGTTGCTAGTCAACTAACCCAAAACTACTATTGCAAATAAAATAAAATAACTAAAACTAAGTGGTTGTGAAACTTATATGGAGACAAGTGTGTTTACTTAGATTTCCTTACTCCCTAACTATCTTTTACTGGTGGCTTAAGGCGTCAGCCACCACGTTTGCCTTCCCTGGGTGATAACGGATGTCGCAATCGTAATCGCTTAGGAGTTCAATCCATCTTCATTGTCTCATGTTAAGCTCTTTTTGATCGAGGATGTATTAGAGACTCTTGTGATCAGTATACACCGTATACTTCGTATCGTACAAGTAGTGTCTCCATAACCTAAGAGCTAAAACCACAGCACCCAATTCTAGATCATGGGTCATATAGTTTTCTTCATGAGTCTTCAATTGTCGAGAAGCATACGCTATGACCTTTTGCCGTTGCATCAATACCGCTCCAAAACCTTTGTTCGAAGCATCACAATAGACTGCAAAATCTTTCGCCCCATCCGGTAGTGCTAATATAGGTGCGCTACAAAGTTTCTGTTTCAGTATTTGAAAGGCCTCTTCTTCGTCTTTACCCCACTCATACTTATTATTTTTCTGAGTCAACTTGGTAAGAGTTTTGGCTATTAAAGAAAAACCTTCGATGAATCTTCGATAATAACCGGCAAGTCCTAAGAATTGCCTCACTTCTGTTGGTGTCGTCGGCGGAGCCCAATTCTTGATAGCTTCAATCTTTGAAGGATCTACATGAACACCTTCACTATTGATCACATGGCCGAGAAATTGTATAGATTCTAGCGAAAAGTCACTGATGCGTGGTTTTGCTACCTTACAACAGGTTTTACCTCTCGAGGGATCTCAAGAGGCTTACAACCCCACCAGGCAGTGTACCTGACCGATGTAGTATAGTGTAGTGGTAAGTACGGGGGATTGATCGTTCTCCACAGGGAATAGTGTTCGTTAGGTGTGAAAAGCTACTCTAATTAGATCTAAGGGTGAAGGATGATTCTTTTTGTATTTTTAATATTTTATGAAACCAAGTAAAATCTTGGGTTTGAAGAAGTGGGCGGAATTAGTTGCTAGTCAGCTAACCCAAAACTACTATTGCAAATAAAATAAAATAACTAAAACTAAGTGGTTGTGAAACTTATATGGAGACAAGTGTGTTTACTTAGATTTCCTTACTCCCTAACTATCTTTTACCGGTTGATTAGTGTGTATTAATTGCGTGGATGACGGGTGTATTCCTTAATACAATTCGTGGGGTGGCGTACGTACTTCCCCAACTCTATAAGCTCCTACTTCACTCCTATGTCGAGCCGGCTAAGAAGCTCCTAACATGGGATCATTAGAATTCGCTCATGCATTGAATACAACCATAATAACCTAGTACGCATTGGTTCATGTTTCTTAAGACGTTCAAGCAAGTTACCGTATAGGAGGTTAGCCAGCTTTCTTAAGCCTGACATCGATGAACAATCATCCAATACAATTAATAACACACCAACAACCAATAATCAATAGTTAGGTTTCATTAGATCTAAGCAAACACAAGATAAATCTAGCCTAGCATGTTAATTGAAAGACAAGCATAAGATATAATTAACCAACAAATAGACATATTGATTAATTTGAAAGAAGACTTATCTTTAATTGAACATGGAAGAATCAAGGGTGAAAAACCCTTGAAAAGGCTGACAAAATCGTCTAGGGTTTGTTCCCAAAAAGTTGCACACTAATGAATGAAAAATAGAAAAGTATATATAGAAAATACACTCTGACGGCGTCAGGTTATACTTCCTGATGCCGTCAGTTCGCCGCCTCTAGGGTTCTCAGATGTCCTAGATCTACTTCTGACGCCGTCACTTGTAAACTCGAGCTGGGCCGTCTCTCTTTAGCATTACACCTAACGGCCTAGGATTATTAACACCTGACGCGGTCAGGTGTAAACATTACAATTCTTGCTTAGGGCGTCTGGTACAGTCTGAACTCCACTCCTTTGTCTACATGGCTGACGGCGTCACCTTGTGACTCTAACGCCGTCAGGAATGAGACTTTGTCTTTTTCTTCACATTATGCTCCAAAAACGTCGAAAATGATGTGTTTTCCAGAATTCTTCTCAAAAGTACCTAAAATGGCAAAAGGAACGATTTAGGGCAATATTTGATCATATTAACACGAACTAGGGCTTAAATGACCCCCTAAAACGGGTACACTTTTCACCTCATCAAATACCCTTACACTTGAGATTTGCTTGTCCTCAAGCAAATAGGCTTTTATTCCAATCAAAATATGAGTTAGGGGTCACTTAACACTAATATAAAGTAATTACAACAAATAGTTACTCGACCCTAATCATAATAAGCACGGAAATCATACACTAGCACCTCACAAATAGTGTTTGGATACCCTCATCTCTCGGGTGTTATAAACCTATACAACTACATTTGAAATGGAATAAAATCACTCACTACATGTCATAGCAAATAGATTACCATAGGCTTGGGAGAGGATCAATTACTCCTCCACTAGGCATAAGCACATAAGATAAACTATCAAAGAGGGCTTTCCAAAGGGTTGTAACGTAAGGTGTAGGGATATGATAAACATGGTTTGGTTGGAATAAAGGGTATTTTACTGGTGGCAAATTAATTATCATGATCAAATACATGTACTAAACAATGTTGCTAAGCCAAGACTCGACTCAACTTAAGCTAAAAACAAAATAACAAAAACGTAAACGAACATAAAAGAAACGGGATGGTAGTCCATATGTTTTTTCTACTTTTCTTTTTCTCATTTTTTTTTTGGTATTTTTCTTGATTTTTAGAATTATTTATTTATTTATTTTTATTTTTTTTATTTGCATACACTCTTGCCCTACCATCCAAAATAATACATCATAGGGGCCTCGGTTCTCCCCTTACACTTGAACTTTTACATACTTTACAAATAACTAATCTAATGACTCGAATTAAGATAATTGAAAAACTTGGAGTACTTTTAAAATATTTAGCACATATGGGGGTAATAATGATGTTTTTCCCCATTACTCCATTATGCTAGTACTTTACCAATGAGTCCCAATCGTCCCAAAACAATATGTACAAGGATATGACTCGACTTAGCAACCATGTAATCAATTAGATAATTAACAAAGGGTTTAATACAAATGTTGTCACAATAATGCACTAAAGATGAGTGCATACAAGGTAGGCTAATGCGATTTGGGTGTACATTTAAGTGGGGTGTAACAAATACTCACTTTGAGTAAGATGCTCAAAGGTCGAAACGAAAAGATAGGCTCTGAGGGGAGTACTAGGGGTATCGTGTACCAAAAATAGGTACAACGCAAAGGTGTGGGAGAATTACTTGACCAATGTAGCCAACGTAATTATAACAAAAACACGGGTGTAAAACAAAGGGTTAATCCTAATGCCTCTTATCATGTAGTAGATCTAACTACACGAATGTAGTCTCACTTGTGGATTTGAGATGGTCCTAACGCAGGTTCTAGAATCTAAGTGCTACCGGTACACACATCATAGCATAAATGCTTTTCCTACCAATTCTAGGGGCGAACCTCACATATTTGGGGTGGAAATTTTTTTTAATGGTACGGTTTTGTGCTAGTCATATAACTCCTATCCATGAGACGCTCATTAAGACCAAAGTTTCACTCCTAGATGTTGTAAAAAATTTTAATTTGGCACTAAAATTACCCTAACAGGTATTTCTCTCAGTTTTATTACACATCTACCATTAAACAAAACAAAAATCAAGTGTAATTGCATTCTCTAAGGTATCATAATTTACCCTCTTACACTTAAGATGAACATTGTCCCAAATGTTCAAATAACAAGATGTAAAAGTAAATAAGGTAAAGAATGAAATCAAATACTCCCCTGATTTGCTTGGTGGATAAAGTGGTAACATGGTTAGATCTTCTTCCAAGAAAATGAACGCTCAAAGCTTCCCTTCCGAAATATAAATCATCTTCTTGTCCAAAATAACCTGTTAAACCTGAGAAAACAACCAAGAAAAACCAAAGCATCAAACCGAACAAAGACAACTCATAACTAGATGTAATTCCAGACTTAGAAATAAAAACAAAACAATTAAAGATATAATGCTTGTGGAATGAATGTTTTGCAGATTCCTGGAGTTTATAAGTTAGAGATTTAATAAAAACTTCTTATGATTCCGGTTGAAAAACAAAACTTTCAGAAAATTATACCTGACGCCGTTAGGTTGTAGGGCCTGACGCCGTCAGAATTGATCTGACAGATTGTTCATGTTAAGTTTCCGGAAAATTTCTGGAAAAAACCTATACCTTAATTCATGGAAATCCTGCAAAAATCATTATGATTCGATACAAGCATTTGACTCAAACAAATACTAATATGCATGCTTATATCTTATTGTTATCGTTCATGTTCAATCTTGTTCTTAAAAACAAATTTAGATTTCCCTTACACTTATCTTTTGCAAAATACCTTTATATGTAGTTAAGACGAAGTTAAAAACAAAATAAAGCATTTTCACAATTTAATTTGAAACATGAACCAATAACAATAAAAATAAACACACATACGGAAATTAAAACAAACAAACAAACAAACAAAACAAATAAAGCAAATAAAGCTTGGGTTGCCTCGCAATAAGCGCTTGTTTTTGTTCGAGTCACGAGCCTGACTCTACCCTTATTTAACAGAAATAGGGGAGGTTTTCCCTACACTTAGAATTAAGTGCGGGTGGAAGTAGCGATACACACCCTTAGGGTGGAAATATGCCACGTGAGGTGAAGGGGGTGAGTGAATGGCTTCCTTCATCCTAAAACTACCCGGATAATATTGGTTGATGGGTGGGTCAGTTCCTCTTTTGTCACCTAGATGTAAATCTAAGGATGAAAAGTTGTGTAAAGGTTGAGGTTCCGGTTTATCACCACTAGGAAATTCCCTAGAACTAAGAGTAAGGTTATCATTACAAGTGTTCAAACCTATATCCTCTAGTTGTGTTTGGTTCAAAGGTTCTACCTGCATCGGGATTCCTAAAGTCTCTTCTACTTCTTCCGGGTAAATCATGGGTGGTGTGTGTGCCTCAAATAATGGTGGACATGTGGGGTACTTGATGGGCTTGGGTTTTCTACTATATCCTCCATCACATCAAGATTACCTATGTGTTCATCATGTATTATGGTAGTGCCTAACCATGACATGCACTTAGGTGGCTCAACTCTACCCTCATGTGTGTCGTATGTTTTGGTGAAAGCTATCCCACTCATGCAACTAACCATCTCAGAATCTTGGTTTTATTCTAAGTCCATGTTCTTAGAAACTAGGTCTCTTTGCTCATACGAATCCACCAATTCGTTCCACTTATGGGTCATGGTTAGGAAGCTTTCCTCAAAATTCATCCAAAGGGTCTGACTAAAAGGAATTGATCCAGTTAATGCTCGTCTAATAGAAGTCTCATATGCACAAAATTCATTAAACCCATCTAACCTTAACCCCAACTCCTTTTGGAAATCACAAAGAGCACACAAAAATTCATAGGAATGATAGGAAACAAATCTCTTGGTGAAGTATAATTGTTCATCTATTGTCAATGATCTAAATGGAATTTCATCCGCCATAGTGACAAATGAAAAGGGTTTTACAAACAAAGGGCACAAANCTAAACAAAGTTAAATATTTCATCTAATAAAATTTTTACAAAATATTAATTGATATTAATACATAATGAAAAACTCATGCATACTTATTAGTTGTACTTATATCATAATTTTCACGGTTAAATTCTTATATGTCCATATAGTAAGAAACAAAATAACCTGTTAAACCTGAGAAAACAACCAAGAAAAACCAAAGCATCAAAACGAACAAAGACAACTCATAACTAGATGTAATTCCATACTTAGAAATAAAAACAAATCAATTAAAGATATAATGCTTGTGGAATGAATGTTTTGCAGATTCCTGGAGTTTATAAGTTAGAGATTTAATAAAAACTTCTTATGATTCCGGTTGAAAAACAAAACTTTCAAAAATTTCAGAAAATTATACCTGACGCCGTTAGGTTGTAGGGCCTGACGCCGTCAGAATTGATCTGACAGATTTTTCATGTTAAGTTTCCGGAAAATTTCTGGAAAAAACCTATACCTTAATTCATGGAAATCCTACAAAACATCATTATGACTCGATACAAGCATTTGACTCAAACAAATACTAATATGCATGCTTATATCTTATTGTTATCGTTCATGTTCAATCTTGTTCTTAAAAACAAATTTAGATTTCCCTTACACTTATCTTTTGCAAAATACCTTTATATGTAGTTAAGACGAAGTTAAAAACAAAATAAAGCATTTTCACAATTTAATTTGAAACATGAACCAATAACAATAAAAATAAACACACATATGGAAATTAAAACAAACAAACAAACAAACAAAACAAATAAAGCAAATAAAGCTTGGGTTGCCTCGCAATAAGCGCTTGTTTTTGTTCGAGTCACGAGCCTGACTCTATCCTTATTTAACAGAAATAGGGGAGGTTTTCCCTACACTTAGAATTAAGTGCGGGTGGAAGTAGCGATACACACCCTTAGGGTGGAAATATGCCAAGTGAGGTGAAGGGGGTGAGTGAATGGCTTCCTTCATCCTAAAACTACCCGGATAATATTGGTTGATGGGTGGGTCAGTTCCTCTTTTGTCACCTAGATGTAAATCTAAGGATGAAAAGTTGTGTAAAGGTTGAGGTTCCGGTTTATCACCACTAGGAAATTCCCTAGAACTAAGAGTAAGGTTATCATTACAAGTGTTCAAACCTATATCCTCTATTTGTGTTTGGTTCAAAGGTTCTACCTGCATCGGGATTCCTAAAGTCTCTTCTACTTCTTCCGGGTAAGTCACGGGTGGTGTGTGTGTGCCTCAAATAATGGTGGACATGTAGGGTACTTGAAAAAGATAGACTAAAGAAATCCTAGAAAAATAAAATAAAAATCTCACTAGAAAGGAATCTAATGAGTAGACCTAATAAAATTAAATTTTAACCTAAGCAATAACTACTCTCCGGCAACGGCGCCAAAAACTTGATGCATGGTTTTGCGACCTTACAACAGGTTTTACCTCTCGAGGGATCTCAAGAGGCTTACAACCCCACCAGGCAGTGTACCTGACCGATGTAGTATAGTGTAGTGGTAAGTACGGGGGATTGATCGTTCTCCATAGGGAATAGTGTGCGTTAGGTGTGAAAAGCTACTTTTATTAGGTCTAAGGGTGAGGGATGATTCTTTTTGTATTTTTTATATTTTATGAAAGCAAGTAAAATCTCGGGTTTGAAGGAGTGGGCGGAATTAGTTGCTAGTCAACTAACCCAAAAACTACTATTGCAGATCCCAAAAACTACTATTGCAGATAAAATAAAATAACTAAAACTAAGTGGTTGTGAAACTTATATGGAGACAAGCGTGTTTACTTAGATTTCCTTACTCGCTAACTATCTTTTACCGGTTGATTAGTGTGTATTAATTGCGTGGATGACGGGTGTATGCCTTAATACCATTCGTGGGGTGGCGTACGTACTTCCCCAACTCTATAAGCTCCTACTTCACTCCTATGTCGAGCCGGCTAAGAAGCTCCTAAGATGGGATCATTAGAATTCACTCATGCATTAAATACAACCATAATAACCTAGTGCGCATTGGTTCATGTTTCTTAAGACGTTCAAGCAAGTTACCGTATAGGAGGTTAGCCAGTTTTCTTAAGCCTAACATCGATGAACAATCATCCAATACAATTAATAACACACCAACAACGAATAATAAATAGTTAGGTTTCATTAGATCTAAGCAAACACAAGATAAATCTAGCCTAGCATGTTAATTGAAAGACAAGCATAAGATATAATTAACCAACAAATAGACATATTGATTAATTTGAAAGAAGACTTATCTTTAATTGAACATAGAAGAATCAAGGGTGAAAAACCCTTGAAAAGGCTGACAAAATCGTCTAGGGTTTGTTCCCAAAAAGTTGCACACTAATGAATGAAAAATAGAAAAGTATATATAGAAAATACACTCTGACGGCGTCAGGTTATACTTCCTGATGCCGTCAGTTCGCCGCCTCTAGGGTTCTCAGATGTCCTAGATCTACTTCTGACGCCGTCACTTGTAAACTCGAGCTGGGCCGTCTCTCTTTAGCATTACACCTGATGGCCGAGGATTATTAACACCTGACGCCGTCAGGTGTAAACATCACAATTCTTGCTTAGGGCGTCTGGTACAGTCTGAACTCCACTCCTTTGTCTGCATGGCTGACGGCGTCACCTTGTGACTCTTACGCCGTTAGGAAGGATTTCCAGCATTCTTTTGAGACTTTGTCGTTTTCTTCACTTTATGCTCCAAAAACGTCCAAAACGATGTGTTTTCCAGAATTCTTCTCAAAAGTACCTAAAATGACAAAAGGAACGATTTAGGGCAATATTTGATCATATTAACACGAATTAGGGCTTAAATGACCCCCTAAAACGGGTACACTTTTCACCTCATCAGTCACATTTCGAGAACTTGGGATACAATTGCTCTTTCTTGAGTAACTCCAAAATAATCCTTAGGTGTTCCCCATGTTCTTCCTTATTCTTGGAGTAAATCAATATGTCGTCTGTGAATACAATTACAAACTTGTCGAGGTACGGCTTGCACACTCGATTGATCAAGTCCATGAATATTGCAGGTGCATTGGTCAATCCAAACGGCATTACATAGAACTTGTAGTGACCATACCGAGTTCTAAATGCAGTAATTGGAGTGTCTTCTTCTCGGATGCGGAGTTGATGGTAACCTGATCGTAGGTCAATCTTGTAATATACACTTGAGCCTTGAAGTTGATCAAACAAATCGTCAATTCTTGGGAGTGGATAACGATTTTTGACCGTCAACTTGTTAAGCTCGCGGTAATCAATACACATACGAAAGGATCCGTCTTTCTTCTTCACAAACAACACTGGAGCTCCCCAAGGCGATGAGATCGGTCGAATGAATACTTTCTCCGACAATTCTTGTAGTTGTTCCGATAGCTCCTTCATTTCTGATGGTGCCAACCAATAAGGTGCACGCGCCACAGGTACAGCACCGGGCACTAATTCAATTTGGAACTCTACTTGTCGAGGTGGTGGAAGTCTCGGTAGATCTTCGGGAAACACTTCCGAAAAATCGCGGACAATCGATACATCTTCTAATCGTCTTTCGATTGATCCCTTCTCTGTCACTTGTGCTAGATACATTTGGCACCCTTGTCCTATGTACCTTTGGGCCTTGATACGGGATATGACTTTTAATTAGGACGCGCCTCTATCGCCTTTGATTATTAGTGTTTCGTTGTTGTCTGGAATACGAACAATCTTTTCACTACAAATAATGGCCGCGTTTCGGTCGGATAACCAGTCCATTCCAATAATGACATCAAAAGTCCCAAGTGCAATTGGCATGAGTTCAATACTAAATGGGTGGTTCGCTAGATTTATGGTACAGCTCCTTAGAATAGTGTTAGTACTAACCAATTTTCCATCGGCTAATTCTACTTCATAACTATAGTTTAACTTAACCGGGTTAATATTTAACAACGCACTAAAACTAGTGGACACAAAGCTTTTGTCTGAACTCGTATCAAATAAAACTTTAGCATAGTAATCATTAAGTAGAAACGTACCCGTCACGACATTCGGGCCTTGTTGTTCCCCCATCACATACACTCGAGCATGATTATTCTCAGCTTGATTATTCCCCTTATTTGGGCAATTGTTACTTTTGTGCCCTTTTTCCCCACAACCATAGCAAGTTACAATTGGTTGTGTATTAGCACCAGTAGCCTTAACCCTACAGCTTGTCGCCGCATGACCCTGCTTTCCACATTTGGAACATATCGCAGTACAGCGGCCAAGGTGATGCTTCTTGCAACGATTACAGTAAGGATTGGGACCAGCATATCCACCTCTCCCAGTTGGGGCATCAGTCATTGCCCTAACATTCTCTTGTCTTCTATTTTGCTGATGATGATGGTCATTATTGCGGCCTTGGGTGTTGTTGTTGTTTCCCCTCCTTTCATCATCCCATCTTCTTTTGTTCTGGTTGTTGTTGTTATTGTTATTGTTTTTCGCATTCTGAGTCGTCCCATACTCTATCACTTGAGCCATATGCCTTTGAGTCATACTAATAGCTGTATCCAGAGTTTGTGGATTAGAGGATGTCACGTCTCCCTTAATGCTTTAGGGAAGACCCTTAAGAAAAGCTTCCATTTCCTTCTCGAAATTTGGTACCATACTATGACACAAAACTTTTAACTCTTGAAACCTTCGAATATAAAACTCAGTTTCAAGCAACCTTACTTCACTAAGGGGACAGAACTTATTGGTTGCCATCTTCTTGAAGTCAGTCCATGTAGTTTCATAGGCTTTTTCTATCCCGATGGGCTGAGCATATGAGTTCCACTAAGACTTAGCATATTCTATCATAGTACCCGCGGCGTACTTGACTTTGCAGTCCTCTGAGCAGTTACTGAGTATGAACGTGTTCTCGATACTTTCAAACCAGCGGATCAATCCAACTGCCCCTTCAGTCCCCTTGAATTTAATAGGATCACAACCTAGAAATTGTTTATAAGTGCAACCACACACTACAGCGCTAGTTGCAGCCCCAGCGGCTCCAGCACCGCCATCGGCAACCCCGGCGGCTCCAGCACCGCCACCGGCAGCCCCAGCGTCATTAGCCCTTGCAGCACGATCCTCGGCTAAAGCGTGGGCGACACTGTCTGCGACTGGCTTCCGAATCTTTGCGTTAGACATCTTCTTTGGTGGCATGATTCTATCACAACACAAGAAAATTTTGATGAGTATTCATACAATGACATAGATATAGTCTTGCATGAGTAAATTGAATATAAAAGATTTCACAACAATATAAAGTAGAATTTAAGAGAATATAACTTCTTCATTCATTACAAAAGATTAATACATTGTTGGATTGTATTACAAAATATGACGAAGTCATTACATTCAACGATACTAGTTTACTAACTAATAGTAATTTACAAGATGAAAGAACAACGACGAAATACAACAAGAGAAAAATACAAGTACATAAACTACTAAGGGAAACGAGGTGATCTATGTGGCTCGGGTGGTGAGGTCTCTCCATACACCGCTAGCACGTCAGTGGCATCATATGACCTCTCATCATCATACCCCAATCGGACCATCTCCTCCCAATGATCGTAAGCCCATCGCCTCATCTCATAAAGATCTTTCTCAAGGCGATCATTTTCCATACGGTCGATCAGTCATGACAACTTAACATCTTTTAACTGATGTCTCAACATCTTATTTTCAGCCCTTACTCTTTCATCATCCCATTCTCGAAAATGTTTACCCAACAAATCCACTTCACTCTTATTCTTATCTTGTTGATGTTCCACTATACCCAAATCAAAATCTAGTAAATTCATGCGGTTATGCGCAAGCCTATCTCTCGACAAAGAACGTTCCCCTTCCCGTTCTCTCACCACCATTTGTCTTTCCAACACTTTAACCTTTCCATAAAGAGAGTCAATATCTCTCCTCATGTAACTGGGCACTAGATCCTCGGGCTGATAAGTGATAGGAGCGGAAGAGGAAGATCCACTCCTTTCATGGATAATTTTAGGAAACATGCGTCTTACAAGTGGTACTTGTGTAATGGTACCTACAGTAGCAATGTCCTCAGTTTTTGGCTCGGAATCGGAAGAAGTATCCGATAGTGGAGGTGGTGGATAAGGCGAACCCGGTGCCTCATACATATGAATTAACTCGGGTTCATCCATCTCCTCATCGGAGCTTACGTCTTGAAGCATTAACTAATCGATCTCTTCTTCTTCTTGCCCATCCTCAAATGGCTCTTCTTCATCTTCATCATCAAAGTTTCGATGAAGGTGATTCGGTAGTGGAAGTAGATGTTGAGCCGGTGCAAGCTCGGGTTGAGCCGGCTCGACTTCTGGGATATCTAACGCTTGATTAGGAGGAATTGGGAGTGCCATGACAAATCTAAAAAATCACACACACACACACACACACACACACACACACACACACACACACACAATATATATATATATATATATATATATATATATATATATATATATATATATATATATATATATATATATATATATATATATATATATATATATATATATATATATATATATATACTAGTGGTCATGGCCCGCCCAATGGGCGGGCATGTTTTTTGATTCGCACTAACTATGTTATTTTACAGGGTTTGGCAGGCATGGTTTGTGATTCGCACTAACCATATGTTTTTTGTTGTATTTGCAGTTGTAATATGTTGAAATTTAATATTATTTGTTTTTTAAATATATTTTGATCATGTTTTTTGATTGGATAATATGCTTGTATTACTTATTTTGGTTTGTATTTCTCTTTCGGATTACGTAAGTTTGTATTTCTCTTTCGGATTACGTAAGTTTGTGGTATGTTATGTAAATATCTTGTATTTCTCTTTCGGATTACGTAAGTTTGTGGTATGTTATGTAAATATCTTGTCTATTATAATGACAAATTATTTGGTAAGCCAATATCAAATCCTTTAATTAATGAATGTTTATATTCTGTTAGTAAATAATATTTTGAAACATCTAAAGAGAACAAACATCTAATGCTAAACATCTAATGCTAAACATTACATAACATCAATTTGTTTTAAAACTAACATCAACAAATATATGAATGTCTAATGTGCTGTAAATTTTCTCCCCAATAATTATGTAAACTTATTTTTATTTTTTGGTTTATTGATAATGTACATGGTATAATCAGATGATTGTTTGCTAATGCCTAAATAGAAAATATAAGTTGTTGCAATTTGCATACCTGATAATAACTTTTACTTAAATTTGGAATAAAGCTTCTTTATACACAACATTTGCGAAGAAATTGATATAGAAAAAAGCCTTCTTCATCACAATAAAGAATTTTCAATCCTTTTCAAAGCTTTTTTATATACAACATTTGTCGTTGAGTTTGTGTAGTTGCCTTCTTCATCACAACAAAGAATTTTCAACCCTTTTATGTTTTTGACTCTAGATACCGCGACGTATAGCTGACCATATGAGAATACTGGCCGTTGACGAAACAATCCAACTTGGGTCAAAGTCTGACCTTGACTTTTGTTAATAGTCATTGCAAAACATACAGCGAGTGGGAACTGTCTGCGGTTAAATTTAAATGGCATTTTATTATATATATATATATATATACACTAGTGGTCAAGTGGTTAACACCCTTGCCTCTGGAGACAGAGGTCAAGGGTTCGATCCTCACCCCTTGCAAGGCCGGAGGTCCTTTTCTACCTTTGGTAGAACCGGAAGCAGCCTCTCTACCTTAGGTAGGGGTAAGGCTGTCTACGTCTCAACCTTCCCCATACACCGTGGAAGACGGTATTGGGACCCATAACCCATGGAAGACGGTATTGGGAGTTACTTTACTTTTTCTTTTAGTGGTCATGGCCCGCCCAATGGGCGGGCATGTTTTTTGATTCGCACTAACCATGTTATTTTACACGGTTTGGCAGGCATGGTTTGTGTTTCGCACTAACCATATGTTTTTTGTTGTATTTGCAGCTGTAATATGTTGAAATTTAATATTATTTGTTTTTTAAATATATTTTGATCATGTTTTTTGATTGGTTAATATGCTTGTATTACTTATTTTGGTTTGTATTTCTCTTTTGGATTACGTAAGTTTGTGGTATGTTATGTAAATATCTTGTCTATTATAATGACAAATTATTTGGTAAGCCAATATCAAATCCTTTAATTAATGAATGTTTATATCCTGTTAGTAAATAATTTTTTGAAACATCTAAAGAGAACAAACATCTAATGCTAAACATCTAATGCTAAACATTACATAACATCAATTTGTTTTAAAACTAACATCAACAAATATATGAATGTCTAATGTGCTGTAAATTTTCTCCCCAATAATTATGTAAACTTATTTTTATTTGTTGGTTTATTGATAATGTACATGGTATAATCAGATGATTGTTTGCTAATGCCTAAATAGAAAATATAAGTTGTTGCAATTTGCATACCTGATAATAACTTTTACTTAAATTTGGAATAAAGCTTCTTTATACACAACATTTGCGAAGAAATTGATATAGAAAAAAGCCTTCTTCATCACAATAAAGATTTTTCAATCCTTTTCAAAGCTTTTTTATATACAACATTTGTCGTTGAGTTTGTGTAGTTGCCTTCTTCATCACAACAAAGAATTTTCAACCCTTTTATGTTTTTGACTCTAGATACCGCGACGTATAGCTGACCATGTGAGAATACTGGCCGTTGAAGAAACAATCCAACTTGGGTCAAAGTCTGACCTTGACTTTTGTTAATAGTCATTGCAAAACACACAGCGAGTGGGAACTCTCTGCGGTTAAATTTAAATGGCATTTTATTATCTGATGGGCTGAGAATCGTACGGGGTATTGCACAAATTGTACCAACACAACCACCCGATATAATCCTGGCTTCAACTACGTTTGTACCCAGTCGCAGCACCTGAAGCCTGGTTCCATTGCATAATCCAGCCATTTGGTCAATGTTTCTCATGCACATTACCTGGTGCTCCTACTTTCAATCTTAAAGAATGTTAAGGCAGACCGGCTACTTGAATACTGTTCAAGAAATCACTTGTGTATAGTCCTCATTGAAGTTTGTGTCCTGATCAACAATTCCCACCGTGTCTGAACTATCGTATGTATGCTCATCACCTGAAATTAGATCGAGCATTCGATCGTTAATCATATCAACCAATTCGTGTGTAGGAGCAAGAATGGCTCTTTCTTGGAAGTATCCTGATGTGTAAAGGTTATCTTTTAAATTTGGATAGACTTCTTTAATTATTGTAGCAACATGGTCGTCTGAATCAGGGATTAACATATTATCAGGGAATTTGACCATATCTTCACAATCGTTCTTGTATCCAACTGTTCCATTTTCTAATTGATAAGATCCAGTCAGCAAAATCCTGTATTTCTTTTTTTTTTCTGCAGAAGTTTTGCCTGTTTGCAATCGCATGTTGACTGTTAGTGTCAGGTCGGTGCAATGTTGCCACTAATACGAAGAATTGATTACCGCGTGTACAACATCGCTTCTGGTTCCGTTTGTAATTACCGGTAGTATTTGTCGGAAGTCCCCTCCAAATAACACAACTTTCCCACCAAACACTTGCTCGGAAGGTGCGTTTATATCCGGTCTACATATGTCCCTTAAGGTCCTATCAAACGCCTCATAGCAATGCCTGTGTGTCATTGGAGCTTCATCCCATATGATTAGTGTAGCCTTCCTTATCAATTCAGCAAGTTCGCTATCACCTGTTATGTGGCACATAGAGTCATCTACTATATTGATTGGAATTGCAAATCGATAATGAGCTGTTCTACCACCTTCCAGTAATAAAGCTGCAATGCCACTTGATGCGACATTTAACACTATCGCTTCTTGTGATCTAATTGTAGTAGATAATGTCTTGTAAAGATATGTTTTACCCGTACCACCGTACCCGTAAACAAAGAACATGCCTCCTTCTTGTGCGTTAACAGCGTTTATTAACGTATGGTATATATCCTTTTGCTCGTTTGTCAATGATCTGTATATGGTATCATGTTGTCTTCTCAATTCTTCGACGTTGTAGTCCCGTTCAGATGATATCAACCTGTTGTGATTTGACATTGTGTACATCTCGTTCAGTAATATTTTTTAAACTTTTGTTGTTGTAAAGGAGCATGTCTTCGATATATGTAAGGCATATGTTCTTCTTTTCATTTTCGGTCAGAACCAAGTCTGTAAAAAAAAGGCTATGGTTAGGACTTAGCTATAATATTGGGCATTCATCTTACTTTATTAGTTGTATTTTTTTAATTTTTGACATTTTTTTATTATATTTACAATTGAAAAACCACATACCTGGATTATTCCTCTTAACGCGCTCTATACGCTCAACATCTTCCGCCAGTACATGCCACGTTTTCTCATACACAACCTCTGGTCGGGACATGCTATCCGTCATTATCAGCATGACATAAAAAGAACGCAAATAGTTTCCTGATCCCCAAAGACTGGCTTCCAACAAACCGTCTATGTATTCTTTGTCATCCTCCAATAGGCCGCGAGCTTGACACGCGTCTTTATATGTAGGATACGTAACACCTTCAAACTTTTTAAAGTCAATCCAATCTTGTGCACCTCTAACTTTGTTGAGCAACACTCTTAAGTAGAACCACTCTCCAGATGAAGGAGGTACATGATGTACACGTCCAAGGCACGTTCCTCTTTGTCTCTCCACCCATATTCTCTCTTCTTGTTTCCATACATAGTGTTCTGGAAATTCATGGTACAACAGTTTTCTGGCCTTTTTATCTGTCTTATTTTTTTCCATCCACGCTATAAATTTGGTTTCATTCACCGATGCTTTATCCAATGTGAAATCAATACTTTCAGTTGCATGAAATAGAACTGATTGCTGTCCTTGCTCATGAAATGGTAATCTCTCAACTGGGGGAAACCTGTAGTGTATGTCGAAACCATAAATCCTCCATGCTGCTTCACACGCTGAAAGATACCTACAATCGTAGTAATCTTTAATCTCATCAACGTCTTCTTCCTCAAGAGCAGCTGTGACTCTGTCTGGTCCCTTATTGATGTACTTGAAAAGATATTTTATAGATCCAGTCTGGTTGCACCATTCAACATTAATATGTGATTGATAACGTCGCAGCAAACCGGGGTTATAGGGTACGACGTATCCATTATGTACTTGTGATCCACTCTTTGTTACTGTACAACCATCGTTCCTTCACTTATAAATCGCATACCCACTATCATCAATAAATGTCTTTTTGTTGAATTGTTTCGGAAACTTTTTTGTGCATTTATTATTTACCGTACATGGGGAAATTGGTCGCAGAGCGCCACATGGACCATGCATCATGTGGTCGATTACAATTTGATAAAGTTCCGGATCTCATTCCTTGTCAGGAATCTCAGCTGATATAAACCGGTCTATGTCTGCCGTGGTGGTGATTTTGTCTTCTTTATCGAGAAATAATAATATATGTGCGTGCGGAAGACCTCTTTTTTGGAATTCAACTGTGTAAACCGCTGCATAAATAAGATCATGTCAATTATGATATATAAAATTATTGAGTAATGTTTTTCTTATTATTACCTTAACAAATGCAATACCTGCTTTTAACTTTCCAAAGTAACTCCGTTCCTTAAAATCTGACATGATGTTGTCAAGTTTTTGTTTAAAAACTCGTGTTATTGCATTTGGCCTGTCTTCCGATTTCAATCCTCTCTCGTTAACAAAACGTGCAATCTCCGGCCAATTTGGGTTGCATGTAAATGTAATAAATAGGTCTGGATAACCATATACCTTGCAAATCGTCATAGCATCCAAGTAATTTTGCATCATATACCTTGGGCTTCCAGTGAATGATGATGGCAATATCACTCGTTTGCCTCGCAATTTTATTTGAGTATCCCCTTCTTCGGCCAGTTTTGCTAATTTTGAGTAATTTTCGCTTCTCAACTCATTATTCTGATTTTTGACAAATGACATTCTTTCGGATTCAACCATAGTGTAAGCGTTGACAATGAATTGCTGAGTCAATCTTCTTGCATTGAGACACATTGAAAAAACACCTGGTCTTTCTTGCAATTGATATGCAAAATACTCCTTCATCGTGAGCCTTGTTTTTTTAATTGTTGCTGTATAGTCAGTAATACCTCTGTGATATATGTCTGTTCTATATCCATCCTCAGCGTATGGGAACAACAATGGATATTGTAGTGCCAGGTACGAAGGATGGAGTTCGCTAATTCTCCTAACACCTTCTTCGTGCATGTGCAAGATAATATCTCTTTTGTTTGTTGATGTATCAAAATCTCCAACAATTAGAGCTGCAACCTCATCAGCTATCGGTAGGTTATATTCTCGTCCATCCCGTTCTCTTGTACCAATGAGTCGAATTTTGAATTTGTTTTGTTTGTTTGAGGCAACAAATTCTTCACCGGCCATACGAAACTGAGCCACTAATGGATTGATTGAATCAAGCATGTCTCGCAGGTCAACTGTTAGTTTGTGATCCAATGTGCTGGCTCCTGATGTCATTGTTGGTTCACCACTGTAGATTCAAAACATAATTATTTAAACTGCATATCCTAAGTTTAGTTATTTAATACAATGTAATAATTGGATGTTTTGATGTACCTGACTTCGTTTATCCTATTTTGGATTTCGTTGGCTTTGTCGTAAGTATACAGCTGGGCGAATGCTGGTTTTTTGTCTTTTTCCGGTAATAAAGTACCCATTAAGTGGTAATTTTCGCCTTGTATTCTGTAACAATATGGCCCATATCCCTGATTAACTAACGTGTCTTGTTTTGCAGCTATTGAGGTAAAAGCAAACATCGAATTATATCGGCGGATATTATCAATAAATGACTCGCTTTTTGGATTTTTCCCGGTAATAAGGTCCAATAAAAATTGTGGTGGATTCTGCACTTCATTTGTTAGCATGACCTTTCCTCTGCCACAACAGAGCGAAAATGACCCAGAATCTGAATGCGTGCTTCCCACAACACTTTCTGCATGCCATAATAGTGCATCACAGTCTACACATTTGAAAATTGGATCTCCATGATCCTTATAATCTGAATAACAATGAAGTAGTAAATCACATATATTTTATAAATAAAATCAATATATGTTGTTATAATAATTGTATTAGTATTTGTACCCTTAGATATTCCGTTAAATGATCTTTTACGCGTATCAATTCCATTTGTTGCACCGTTGTCACCTAAAAAACCTTGGTCGAAAATCTTTTGCCTTTTCATTCTTATTTTTTCTTTAAGCCTGTCTGATTTGCATTTAGAAGAGTGTATATCGGATTGTATATCGCCAGCATAGATTGGTTGTTTCCCTGTTCTTGCAACAATGAATGTCATGAAAAATAACGTACATCAATATTATTCATAGTTTGTGTGTGAATGTTGATGTAATATTCTTACGTGGTTCATTCACGTCCTTTATAGGGCGTCCTCTTGGTCGTCGAGCAATTGAGGGGTCTTGTGTTAGATGTAAAACTCTTTGTTCAGCAGGTGTGTTTATCGTATTGGTCGTCTTTCGTTAAATTGATACAGGGCGTCCTCTCGGTCGTCGAGCAATTGAGGGGTCTTGTGTTAGAGGTAACACTCTTTGTTCATCAGGTGTGTTTATCGTATTGGTTGTCTCTGGTTGAATTATTTTGCATTTTTGCAAGTGTTCCACACCTTTAGGATCTAAATTTATTTCTATCAAACCGAGTACAGCTTTGTAACAATTAATACGCTTAATTTATAATGCTAAACGATACTCTATTGTATTTATCACACTTAATTCGTAATTAATAATATGTAGACTAAATGTTGTTAATAAAAATAGGTGAATCATTTGTACAACATACCTTTTATTTTTGTTGGTGGTCTACCTGTATGTCGAATACTTAAATCAATTGTGTTGTTACCATTTGTTATTCCATTATTATGTGTTCCTGCATTTAAGATTTTGTTAAACAAATCACATTTGTACGCTATATAGAGTATTTAACTTACCACTGTTTTTGCTTGGTGGCTTGCCTATACGTCGGACACGTAAATCATTTTTGTCGTACTCCATTATTGAACTCAGTTTCTCCTGATTGCTCTATCTTGTTAGGTTTTTTCTGAATATGTTTTATCTAAGCATATTATTTTGAGAATATAGATGGTATATGTTTTGATACGTTTTGCATTTCATATAAAAGCAATTGTTATCGTTTCCATGTATTTAAAACTTATCACCCCTAATACCTTGGTGTATTTATTTGTTAATATATTATATCTAAATAATAGTTACAAAAAAATTAGTTTTTTTAACACGAATATATTTTTATTAATATGATAAAATAGTAAAAATTTTAAAACGCTATTTATTATTTTTAGATATAGCAAAATATGAGTGTTCTTTAATTTCATACACACATCATATCGTCATACATATTTATACAATATATGATTTGATTTAGATATGTATTGTTAATAATTTAAAAGATATCATATATTGTTAATAATTTAAATGATATATATTCTTTTTACACATGGAAAAATATGAGTATCCTTTAATTTCATACACAAATCATATGTAAACTAAATGGAAAATTATTGTGGCTACTTCTAAACAATTATATGATTTGTTTTAGATATGTATTATAGCAATAATTTTAAACATGACTATCCTCTAATTTCATACAAAATTCATATCTCAATTTTGTACACAAATCAAATTATATATATTTAAACAATATATGATTTGATTTGGATATGTATTGGTTATTTAAATTTTTTTGATAGACACGGTTTAAACAAAATATGAAAATCATTTTTGTCACTTTTAAACAATGTATGATTTGATTGATATTTCAATTTATGTAATGCAGTAGCGAATAAAAATGCAAATACACAAAAGATAAACATAAAGTAAATTATTCAATTAATCACTCATCAAAAAAGATATATGGTTTTATATATTAAAGTAATTAAAAAACTTGTGAAACATAAAGCTTTCATAATTTTCGTGTTGTTTATCAAAAGTCTTTACCACTATCCGTATCATGAGAATCCACTTCCCACGCTTCTTCATCGATAGAGCTATCAAAAGCATCATCTCCGTTAAGTTTACCATCAATATCAACCATACAGTCCAACATGTCATCGTGACTCATGTTATGTTTGTGTATCACTTTTTTATCACGTTCATCGTTCTCGGCTCTATGCGCGTATTTAGGATCCACTGTGTAAATCAAACAGAAAAAACAATAAATATAATTTCAAAGTAACACTGTACATAAATCATATATAAATATAGATGTGTGTATATAATTTTTTAATTATTTTAAATTTTTTTCAAATAACAACCTGTTGATTAGTCTTCAATGACAATGTCATCAGGGATAGTATACTTGGGTTTATATTCTTTTAATGGATACCACGGTTCTTCCAAATCATTGATATTTAACCAAATATCATCTTCATTATCTTCAGTTGTTGCTGTGTTGTTGTGAATATTATCATCCATGTCTTCATCCAATAGCATAAATGTATGTTGATAATATAAAGTATAGTTTTGAGATATTTTTGAACGTTTAAACTGAATTGGCAGTTCATCATCGAATATCTGAAAACAAAAAACACAAGTTACCAACATGTTACGTGGGATAATATATATCTTTATTGTATAAAAAAGGTAATGCATGAGTTTAAATTCATACCAATGGATCATTAAACTGTACCTTGTTATCTATTATTTTACTTCAACACCTTTTCTTGTTTTCTCATCATCAGAGGAACTAATGTCTATGACTTCAGTATTTTCATTGCTGGGTTTATTGATCAATCTTCGACGTTTTTTTGTAATCTCTTCAAACTGACAGGGCGTTTAATTATTTAGACAATTGTTTTTTGTGACTACTCTTAAAAAAATGTAACAAAATAATATTACCTCCAGTCTGTCTTCATCAACAACGGGTGTTTCTTTTTTCAACAAATCATTAGGGTTGGGCTGCAATCAGGATAAACTTTTAAAGATAATATGTTTCATAGACAATTATTAATAAAAGGTATAACTATTTATTGTACCTCTTCATTGTCCGATAAAACAATCAATGGTATATCTTTGTTCACCATATATTTGACGTTAGATTCATAGTCTCCTGTCTAAATTAATTGCATCAAAGTTTCGTCAACGTTTAGGGCAATAAACTGAGCATGAGTAATTGAAACAAAGTATGTACCTTCTTTGATCGTTTTCCTGATATTCTTTTGATTTTTAAATATCAATTATGGACGAATTAGTTTATATCCTAAATATCTAAGTTTATTTATAGACATTGTAGATCACCTAACATAAGATACAAATTTCTTTCCCCATTCAAACTTTAAATATCGATCAAGAATATCATATCTTTTAAACATATTTTTCTGTAATACATGTTGTATATTTTATTTTTAATAAAAATTTTTGAGACTCTTTATTTGTTATTGTTATAAGGAATATATATGCTTATAATAACAAACATTTCACATAACATTGTTGACAATACATCTTATAATCAACATTTTAAAATCGGAGAATTTTACATTTATTATGGTTATTTCGAATACACCTTTATAATTACAAACCCTCCGTTTAACTTTTTTTAGATCCACATGTTATAAACATAATTTTAAATTTGGATAGGTTGTACATTATACTATTAGTATAAATTTAGTGTCTATGAAATTATCCGTGGTTATCCTAACTTATGTATAAATCTACTATATGTATAAAGTTTTATATGAAACCTATGTAAATCTTTAACTTATGTATAAATCTATTATATCTATAAAGTCTCACTACATTATACTATTTATAAATTAACAATTTAAAAGATATGTAAACTTTATGTATTGGTTTCATATTTCTTAACAATATATTGGTTTAAATAGAAAATCTTATTTTAAATTTTAAAATCTGCAGATGAATGTTTCAAACGTATAATTTAAAAATTTGTAAAAGAAACATTAACGCTAACAACATAAAACATGATATATTCTTCTAATAATAACAATAACACAAAGTATAAGTATACGAAATAAGATGAATAGCCTTAAAGTTAATACTATTTAAAAAATAAAAATGCTCAATTCAGAAAAAAAATAAATAAAGAAGAACAAAGACATTATTGTTTGCAATTAAATTGTTTAACAGGGAATAAAATAAAATATTGCGAATCCATTATTAATTAAAATCAATCGTCTATATCCATTTTCACTGCCATAATTCTCTTTGAATGGTTTTGATCTGCATGTTCATCCTCGGTTTCACAATCTGATAAGTCTACAGCTGAGAAGGATCGTTTTTTACTTGCACCGGATGGCTGACCACATGATATGCCATTTTCATTGGTTACGGGGTTGTTTCCTTCCTGTATTGTTTACCAAACATCACTTCCATTAAACTTGATTTATTTTGAAACATCTATAGCCGCTAAACAAATTCATGAGTATAATCTTTAATACCTCAATGTTCACTTGTTCAACATTTAGAATGTCAGTCTCAACAACCTACATTAGTAGAGCAAGTTTAAGTTATACAATTCATTAAACTAAATAATGAATGTGTAAAATGTATTAGGAAATGCTATTAAAGAATGATACCTAACGATCATTATTGAACGTCGTTCTATTTTTATCGATCCCAGCATGTTGATATTCCTCAGACGTTTTTTCTTCACCATATTCTTCATTGGCAGGCTGTTGATCATCCGAAAAACATTGTCCTTCTTCGTCGTTTCCCTGTTTCTCATCTTCATCAACTTGTGGCCCTTCCTCGTAACCGTTATTGTCACGTTCGGCATTTTGTTCTTCATTTTCAAAAAAATCCATTGCATCTGATACATCATGTTCGTTGTCTCCATGAGGATGATATTCACAATCAGAACCCTCTATATCATCATCTGCAACATTTTCTTCATCATAGTCAGAGTCATGTAAGTTGTTTGTCACATAAGGTTGATCATCCTCAAAGTATTGTAAAGCATCCCCCTGATCCTCAAAGTCAGAACCCTACAGTGAATTAAAGAAAAATCAAGGTAAATAAACTGCAGGTCATATTTTTTAAAAATTAAATATGATGTAATTAATTTTAAAATAAAAAATATCAAACCTCCTCGTTGAGGAAACCATTTTTAAAATAGTTTATGGTGTCAACATCTTCTGTGACCTTATCAGCCCGATAAATATGACTGTTGTTGTTGTGATTAAACTCTGTATATTTCACTTTGAATAGATACTTTCTTCCAATAATTTGATTTAGATCGTCTGGAAAGTATTGCTCAGTATCCATGCCCTGTTCCTCCATGATCTCCCATGCTGTTAGATTAGTCATCTTATGTACGTTGTTATCAAAAATAATAACTTGAGCAGAACCACTTTCGTCGAATATGCGGACAATGATCTTGAACCTTAAAATATAAACAAAGGTAAGTTACTATTATTTAATAATCAGTAGTCAAAGATATATGGTAATATATTTTAATAAAACATATTTTCTACTTGGATGCAACTGCATATGTTTCTCCATGCTTCTTGCAGTGCCACAGTTGTTGCCTGCTTCTTAAGCTTGTTGANCTCTTGTGATTAATCACCTACTAAAACACTAACTTATCATTTTTCATTCAAGCAACTAGATATCAACTTTCATTCTCTTTTGTTTTCCTCTTGTTGCTGTGGGATACACCATCCACGAACACCATTGAATTTGTTCCATCGCCTTTTCATTTAATTTATAGTATTTATCAATAGCTATTTTTTTATTACACACAACTAATGGCTATTTTATTTCTTAACATATAATTTCCAAATGATAATGTAATCATTGTCAAAATATTTTATTCCTAAGCTTATATTCCGAATTGTTGATTTATTTCAAACGAGTTTAATTTGTTTTTGCCAAATTCCTTTTTGGTTGTCTTTTACTAACCGTTCTTTAAAAATTTATTTCACTTCAGTGTTATAACGTTTATAGATCTCTTAACAAATTGTTTCTATTCTACAATTCTTTAGTTATCTGTTGGTTTGTAAAACATCATTTTCAATATAGTTAGTTAGGTAAACTCTAGATGGTAATCAGTGGTTAATTAGTTTGGTTTATCAATTGAGCTTTTGGATGGGTTGAAAGCTTATGGAGTGGTCACATCTCATTATTTCACGTCTTAATCTCTTTTGGTCGTTGGGAAAGGCACGTGATCGTCGGGTTCCTAGGTTGTCCATTTGTCGAGTTGTTCTCGTATTCATATTCCTTGGCTTTTTAGGTAAGTTCATGCCCCCTATTTTAACTTGTTTCATAACTGTTTTGGGGGAGAATACATGCTCGTTTTTACATGAATGTAATACTTGTTTTACTTGAACATGCTACTTGCTTACTTAAACACTAATTGCCTTACTCAAATGTTTCTTTATTTACTCAAACGCTTTATGTGTTTACATGTAACCACCTACATTTCATGGGTATAGAGATACCTACATTGCTCGGGTATGGCATGATACCTACATTACATGGGTGCGTAACCACCTATATTTCATGGGTATAGATACCTACATTGCTTGGGTGCGTAGTCACCTACATATCTGGCGACATTGTCAGGATTTCCAGATGACGACATTGTCATGGCTACATTATCACACTTACCATTTTATAGCCATATTGCTACATTTATCTTTGACTCTTGGCTCAAATATTACTTTTGTTTTCATAAACCATATCATATTTGGCAGTGGGTTGTAAACACACAGGTTGCAAGTCTTGTATGGGCGGGACTTGGAACTGGGTGGATTTACAATGCCTTTGCTGGGAAAATTTCATTCAAGAGCTTTACATACATTCTTTTCCACTAAACTCTATGAACTCACCAACCTCGTGTTGACGTTTTAGCATGTATTTTCAGGTATTAAGCAATGGCACGCTACTGGAGGTTTTGGCAGGGCATGGCATGGTCATAGAAGACTCTGATGTTCATTTGGGGACCGTTTTAACTATTTTAAGGGCCTACTTCCGCACTACTTTTAACAATGTAAATTCAACGCTTTTGTTAAACAATTTTATTCTAAATGAATGAGATGAAAACCGTTCTTTGCACTTGTGTTGTGATACCAATTGAGTTACACCCCAACGACATGTAAGCTTCCGCTAGACCCGATATTGGGGGTGTGACATTTTCCGACCTCCAGGATTATTAACTTCAACAATATTTCCAATAGCCACGATTGTTCCAACTACATCTATCAAATGAGTAGTATGGTTAGATGAGTCTGATTGATTAATTAACTTATTAAAAGCCATACAAAATATGTTTCAGAATAACACATACCAACACAGTCTTGTTCGTGATATTCATTATTTGTATCCAAAATACGTGTGAATGGCTCGTTAATGAAACCAATATAGTTATCATTAATATGTTCAACACGTGTAGCTTCGGTCCCCTTGTAAAAGCTAATTTTCCATCTATGTGGTAACAAAGGCAACCTACCACCATTCTCTGCTACTCCAAAATTCGATATAACGTAGCATTGACCTTCTTGCAATAAAAGGTTCAAATTTAAACATTAATTCTTTTTTAATGTAAACTTGAATTCGGTCGTCCTGTTTAAACAATTTAAACTGTTAAAATGTTTACAAACAATGTATGGATATTTTTTTTAAAACATATTGACAATACCTCTTCATCTTGTAAAACACATTCTAAACTGTATGGATCGTGGGGTTCATTAGCTTTGTGAGGACGCCAGAGTGATATGCACCTTCCCCTACGCCATGTTAATAATCATAGGATCGACATCTTTAATTAAAGTTATTCTTCGTTCAACCACACCTGTTCCTGATAAATCGAACACATACTTCAGATGATAGATTTATTCAAATCAATATATATACTAATTAATAATTAAATACCAAACCTCGAGGGGCATATCCAAATGCACTCGCGTTCATGGTGGAGTGTTTTTGTTGATGCAAATACGTCCCTATAAAAAATCACTATATATTTAGTAAATAGCAGTAATTCATTAACCAAGTTACAATGAGTCAAATACACAGGTTAATGAGAAAATAAATTGTAGGAATACCATTGGTGGTAGATCTATTCATCAATTGGTTTTTGCCCTGCGATCCTTTTCTACCTATAAATGTATAAAGAATTTAAACGTTGCACGGCCTTTAATACATTACCAATATTATTATTAAACAATACATAATGTTAATGAATTAAAAAATTAAACCTGATGAGACAGATCCATAATATGAAGTATCAACATCATCTTCTGCCATATATGATGGTTGCTTTCCATAACCTTTATTCGGATGATGATTAAATCCAATCAAGTTTAGAACATGTAATACGTAAACAGCCGAATTAAAAGCACCATTTATACATGTTAATCAATTAAAATCATACCTTGTGAAGCAGCTGTAAAATTGGACATATTGCTCTTACTGCTTTTACTTTCAACCCTCATATTATATTTATGCTTTGACACGCTTCTTGCTGTATAGTTTCCTATAGCTGAATTGCCTGGTACATTTTTTCTCGGTATTCTGGATGCTGTTATCAAGACACGATATTATTCATGTGCTTGTAAATTATAATATTTAAATAAGCATAAACAATTTACTTGCACAACATTATGATACATAGACAGTCGTCATACTGGCAACAATCAAACTGTAAAAGAGCAATACCTTCTAGCTGACTCACAGGAGTGTCATTTGCGAATAAATTTGCATCTAACGAGGCCAATTTTTTTTCGGCAACATTAACTGAGGTTAATAAAAAAACATGTTTGTTAAATCATTGCATCATATCAGTAACACAAAAATTAATATTAACATGTGTGTAACAAAGATAATCAAAACACGATACCTTGAAACTGTCTTGTAGGTGCATCACTCTTTAACCTGGATGGATACATCGCAGAGGTTTTATATCTACTACCCTTAACACCCTCTTGATAGTTGCATGGTGTATCACTTGCAAAGATAGTTGTCTTCGGTGCAGATGTTTGTTTTTTAGAAGAGTCTAAAAATGGAAATTTTTAGAAATTTTTGACTTGATTAAATACATAACAAAGTAATCAATTAATAGCAACAGTTGTATAACAAACTTGATCGGTAAATGTTGTTTACCAATTCTGACATTCGATGCTATACCTGGATGTGGAATACTTGAATCACTTTTATTGTTAACATCTGTGATTAAAATATGGTAACTTAATTGTATAATTAGAGAATACAAAATATTAAGTATACTTAGGTTTGCAAAACATACCCGTCACTCTTTTTGATGGCCTCCCTCTACGTCNAACATACTGACAATACCTCTTCATCTTGTAAAACACATTCTAAACTGTATGGATCGTGGGGTTCATTAGCTTTGTGAGGACGTCAGAGTGATATGCACCTTCCCCTAATCGCCATGTTTATAATAATAGGATCGACATCTTTAATTAAAGTTATTCTTCGTTCAACCACACATGTTCCTGATAAATCGAACACATACTTCAGATGATAGATTTATTCAAATCAATATATATATTAATTAATAATTAAATACTAAACCTCGAGGGGCATATCCAAATGCACTCGCGTTCATGGTGGAGTGTTTTTGTTGATGCAAATACGTCCCTATAAAAAATTCACTATATATTTAGTAAATAGCAGTAATTCATTAACCAAGTTACAGTGAGTCAAATACACAGGTTAATGAGAAAATAAAGTGTAGGAATACCATTCGTGGTAGATCTATTCATCAATTGGTTTTTGCTCTGAGATCCTTTTTTACCTATAAATGTATAAAGAATTTAAACGTTGCACGGCCTTTAATACATTACCAATATTATTATTAAACAATACATAATGTTAATGAATTAAAAAATTAAACCTGATGAGACAGATCCATAATATGAAGTATCAACATCATCTTCTGCCATATATGATGGTTGCTTTCCGTAACCTTTATTCGGATGGTGATTAAATCCTATCAAGTTTAGAACATGTAATACGTAACAGCCGAATTAAAAGCACCATTTATACATGTTAATCAATTAAAATCATACCTTGTGAAGCAGCTGTAAAATTGGACATATTGCTCTTACTGCTTTTACTTTCAACCATCATATTATATTTATGCCTTGACACGCTTCTTGCTGTATAGTTTCCTATAGCTGAATTGCCTGGAACATTTTTTTTGGGTATTCTGGATGCTGTTATCAAGACACGATATTATTCATGTGCTTGTAAATTATAATATTTAAATAAGCATAAACAATTTACTTGCACAACATTATGACACATAGACAGTCGTCATACTGGCAACTATCAAACTGTAAAAGAGCAATACCTTCTAGCTGACTCACAGGAGTGTCATTTGCAAATAAATTTGCATCTAACGTGGCCGATTTTTTTTCGGCAACATTAACTGAGGTTAATAAAAAAACATATTTGTTAAATCATTGCATGATATCAGTAACACAAAAATTAATATTAACATGTGTGTAACAAAGATAATCAAAACACGATACCTTGAAACTGTCTTGTAGGTGCATCACTCTTTAACCAGGATGAATACATCGCAGAGGTTTTATATCTACTACCCTTAACACCCTCTTGATAGTTGCATGGTGTATCACTTGCAAAGATAGTTGTCTTCGGTGCAAATGTTTGTTTTTTAGAAAAGTCTACAAATGGAAATTTTTAGAAATTTTTGACTTGATTAAATACATAACAAAGTCATCAATTAATAGCAACAGTTGTATAACAAACTTGATCGGTAAATGTTGTTTACCAATTCTGACATTCGATGCTATACCTGGATGTGGAATACTTGAATCACTTTTATTGTTAACATCTGTGATTAAAATATGGTAACTTAATTGTATGATTAGAGAATACAAAATATTAAGTATACTTAGGTTTGCAAAACATACCCGTCACTATTTTTGATGGCCTCCCTCTACGTCTACGTCTGATGTTTAAATCATCCGGGTTGTTAATCTCGATTGCTGAATTACTATTTTTTCCTGCAACCACTAAAAGGCGCAGTTAATAGCGATGGTGGACAATAGACATTGTCAGCATAAATAACGAATATGAACAAATCAAATACCTTGTGACTGTCTTGTTGGTGTTTCACCTTCAAACATGGGTGGAATGGGCGCCGTGACCGTATTGCTTTTATGATCTTTTATTAATGCAACATAAATAAAAATTAATACCAACACATACAAACATGTCTACAAATAATATAATAAAATATGATTACGTTTTCCATCTGTTGTTGGTGTGTCATCTTCATACATGGAGTGACTGCGCGTTTTTTTCTTCTTCTCATCATCTTTAACAAATGTAAATCAAAAAATATATCAATACAAAAGTGCTTACAGGAAAAATTATAATGACACAATATGTAACCATCTTACCTTTAGATTGTCTTGCAGGTGCTCCACTTCCATTTGTTGATGCCAATACTGATCTTGTTTTATTGTTGGGCCCTTTAACAACTAAAAATTACAAATATATTTAAACTAAATACATTTAAACTAAATTGTTGAGTGGTAATAAAATCAAACCGTACTATTTTACTATTAAAAGCAAACACTAATACCTTGTGGGCGAATTGCTGGTGTATCACCTTCAACATTGACGGACTCAATTTGTGTGTTTTGTTTTTTGGAACCTTTCAAAGTTGTAAACATTAACACATACATGTAACAAAAAACTAAAATCTCAAAATTTGTATATAAAATAATTAGCAATTCATATACCTGAAGTATTTTTTTTTATGATTTTCTTCCCATGCGATGCAGTTTCTTGTGGCTGCTTCCCTGTGTCACAGTTTCTTGTGGCTGCTTAAACCCTAAAAAATTTAAAACAGCACGAATTAGAACGTCGCTATAATAAATAAATATTACAATGCAAATTTATGATGCCGAACAATACCTTGCAAAGAATTATCAGCAATTTTGCTTTTATTAGCATTAGAAAGCCGTAATGAATGCCTTTGTCGTTGCATCTTTTATTCTCCTTCTAAATATGATTTGCTGGTTTGAAGATGAATGATCGAATTTGTATATATATACATTTTTAATTAGGTTAATAATACTGAGGATCATGCATATCCGAAACTTTTTTAAATGTTTTAAAATATTTAACAAAATCGTTTCTAAACTTATAACATACAAAATCTTTCAATATATATCATAAATTAAGAGACATAATATTTTCCCTAAATTATTTGGTAACAAAATTAAAAAAAAAATAATAATACAACTAAATTGTTTATAAAATTATAATGTCATCAATTTAAAAAAATATATATTTTAAACTTATCAAGGAATAAATATTTTCATTTGTTTTTTTTAAGATGAATGATCGAATTTCTATATATATACTGGAAAATTAGGTTAATAATATTTTGAATCATGCTCATCCAAAACTGTTCTTAATGTTTTAAAATAAATCACAAAATAGTTTCTAAACTTAACACAAACAAAANTAAAAAATTACAAATATATTTAAACTAAATACATTTAAACTAAATTGTTGAGTGGTAATAAAATCGAACCGTACTACTTTACTATTAAAAGCAAACACTAATACCTTGTGGGCGAATTGCTGGTGTATCACCTTCAATATTGACGGACTCAATTTGTGTGTTTTGTTTTTTTGGAACATTTCAAAGTTGTAAACATTAACACATACATATAACAAAAAACTAAAATCTCAAAATTCGTATATAAAATAATTAGCAATTCATATACCTGAAGTATTTTTTTTAAGATTTTCTTCCCATGCGATGCAGTTTCTTGTGGCTGCTTCCCCTGTGATGCAGTTTCTTGTGGCTGCTTAAACCCTAAAAAATTTAAAACAACACGAATTAGAACGTCACTATAATAAATAAATATTACATGACAAATTTATGATGCCGAACAATACCTTGCAAAGAATTATCAGCAATTTTGCTTTTATTAGCATTAGAAAGCCGTAATGAATGCCTTTGTCGTTGCATCTTTTATTCTCCTTCTGAATATGGTTTGTTGGTTTGAAGATGAATGATCGAATTTGTATATATATACATTTTTAATTAGGTTAATAATATTGAGGATCATGCATATCCGAAACTTTTTTAAACGTTTTAAAATATTTAACAAAATCATTTCTAAACTTATCACATAAAAAATCTTTCAATATATATCATAAATTAAGAGACATAATATTTTCCCTAAATTATTTGGTAACAAAATTAAAAAAAATAATAATAATACAACTAAATTGTTTCTAAAATTATAATGTCGTCAATTTTTTTTTAAAAAAATATATAATTTAAACTTATCAAGGAATAAATATTTTCATTTGTTTTTTTTAAGATGAATGATCGAATTTCTATATATATACTGTAAAATTAGGTTAATAATATTTTGGATCATGCTCATCCAAAACTGTTTTTAATGTTTTAAAATAAATCACAAAATAGTTTCTAAACTTAACACAAACAAAATCTTTCAATATACATTATAAATTAATGGACATAATATTTTCCCTAAATTTTTTGGTAACAAAATAAAAAAAAGAATAATATAACAAAATCCTTTCTAAACTTATCATGTTATCAATGGACCGGATATTGATAATATTAGATTTAGTTTGCTAAATCTTTAGCCATTTATTTATTTTGTTTTCGGTTGTTGATCACAAACAATGGCTTGGCTCCATTGGTTAATACGATTTCATTGTATCCTAAACATGCAAGTTCGAATCTTACTATTGTCATTTTTTAAATCCGGATTTTAATATTTGAAATTTCAATAAATGATAAAAAATGTCACTTACATGGCGTGCTTACGTGGCATGTTGCTTAGGTGGCAGTCCAGTGGCGTTGAGGTGGAGTTTCGAATTAATATGTGGCATTNGTAGACTCCAGACTTTTATTTTTTGTTTGATTATGCAAAAATCTCCAACTTTTGATTGCGATAAAAAATCATGTGTCAATGAAATTTTTGTCATCCACAATAATGCTTTCTAACCAAAGACTTTGCATAGAGATTTTTGGCTTCTCTAAATTTATTGAATATACATATTCTTCAGTTTTAATGTTACATTTATGATCCAAAGAGTCGGCTATACAAATTGTTTGACTCGACGTGCCCTTAAATTTCATTTCATGTTTTATTGTGCAAAATTTTCAAACTTCAAACCACATTTATTAGTCGGCCAAAAGATCGAACAACATGGTTAAAAAAAACAACATTCTTTCATTAGAACTTTTTGAGGTTAATTTAATTGAGGTTTCAATATTACGCTTAGAACTTATTAAAACTTCACAAACAATTGCTTGCATAGTGACCAAAGGGCTTGTTTCCAAATGGTACATCTTGTTGTGTGAGAAGCTCCCAACCAAATGGTTATGGGTTCAACTCTTGCTTAAGATGTGTGGAATAATTTGTAGTGTAAATATTGTGCAATTATAAGTTCCCAATTTTAAGTTCCCAACTTCACAAACAATTGCTTGCATAGTGACCAAAGGGCTTGTTTCCAAATGGTACATCTTGTTGTGTGAGAAGCTTCCAACCAAATGGTTGTGGGTTCAACTCTTGCTTCGGATGTGTGGAATAATTTGTAGTGTAAATATTGTGCAATTGTAAGTTCCCAACTAAAAAAATGCTTGCGTGGCGGTTTTTTGAGGTTTAATAGTTTATTTATGGTGTGGCTCTTAATGTTTGTGTTATTTGTATGCGTACAGACTTTTCAAAAGGTATTTTGAACTATGTGAGGGTTTAAGAAGACTTTTAATCGGAGATAATAAGTCAGATAATGTTTAGATTTGAGGTTGTTGTCTACTAGTATAGACATTCAAAGTAAACCCGTCTTGGTCTACAACTCATTAGTCTTGGTCTACAACTCATTAGTCACTCCATCTGGTGGCCCTTCTATGTTTTAGGCATATACATGTGAACATCCGGGCTCCTTCTGGAGCTTGGGGGAGGTTTTACCTAAGGTTCAAGTCTCGCAAGAGACAAAAAAAAAAAAAAAAATCCAGATTTCCTCCTAGTGCGAAGCCATGAGTTTTAGGGGTTTCCCTTTGCGGGTCTCTCCTAGTGGTTTGGGTCCCGGGGCCTGCCCGTTTGGATGGTTTAACTCGGGGGGTCGGATTTCAAGTGTGGTGTCGTTCTAAAAAAAATGTGAACATCATATAAAGGGCATGTTTGGCGCTCGAACTTATCATAGCACGAGCTTATTTTTTTTAGAAAAATAAGGTGTCGTTTAGTTGTAGAAATATTTTTCTATTTTTCTTTTTCNGGGGGGTCGGATTTCAAATGTGGTGTCGTTCTAATAAAAATGTGAACATCATATAAAGGGCATGTTTGGCGCGCGAACTTATCATAGCACGAGCTTTTTTTTTAGAAAAATAAGGTGTCGTTTAGTTGTAGAAATATTGTTCTATTTTTCTTTTTCTAAATTTCTTGAGAAGTGAATGATTGTTCTTCTTCAAAGAAGAGTTGAGAATTTTGAAAACCCGTTTAGTCGTAGTTATATTTTTCTTTTTTAAAAAATGATAAGAGTATTACCTCGGATTGGGATTGTGGCGGCGACGGCGGGTGGTGGTGGCGACGGTGGGCGGTGGAGGATGACACAAGAGAAAAAAAATGAGATCCCATATCTTTTTATTGAAAAAAAATGAAAAAGTTAAAAGTGTGGAATGTGCTTTTCAATTTCTTAGTTAAAATTTAAAAAATGAGAATTTCGGTCTTTACGAAAATTGTTGAAAAAAAGTGTGACTAAACGGATTTTCAAAATTTTCATTTTCATATGAAAAATTTCCTAGAAAAATGGGATATTTTTCACCAACTAAACGCACCCTAAGCTACCATTAAAAATAAGTCTCGTTTGGCTGACAAAGCTTGAAGAAGCATGTTAAAAAAAATAAGCTACTAAATGGAAATGCTAGTTAAACTAGCATTTAGAAAAAAGCTCCAGCAACCCGTTCCACTCCTACTAGTGCCAAACATACCCAACATAAGCTACTGGTTCAGAAACATTAATTGCTTCATAAAATTTAACTCAGAAGTACATACGAGTTAAATCTATCATTGTCAATGCTGTGAAGAAACTTGGACGATGGAAGAAACGTCTGCGAAAGGCTGGTTTGGATATATAACTGTTTGTGAATCTCAATGCAGTGAAGAAATGTCTAAGAAAGATTGATTGGGATGTAACAGTGCAAGTTTTGGTCGATGTAACTGTGCAAGTTTGTGGACTAAAACCTTTGAAGTATACGATGGAGAGTTTGTGGACCAAAAACTTCAGAAGTGGACCAAAACCTTTGAAGTATACGATGGAGAGTTTGTGGACCAAAAACTTTGAAGTATACGACTGTTAGTTTGTGGACCAAAAACTTGAAGTATACAAGGGTTTAAGAAGACTTCAAATTGGAGGTAGGGATTCAAATTAAATGTTGTTGTCTACTTGCGTAGACTTTCAAAGTAAAATCATCTTGGTCTAAAAGTCATTTACCGGTCTTTTCATCTAGTGGCCCTTTTAATGTTTTGGGCATGTATATGCAATTATGCAAATGTCATGTAACATAAACTATTGGTTCAGAAACATGCATTGCTTCATAAATAAAAATCACAAGTATATCTGTTACAATTTCCAAAACTATAACCAAAGACACATCTCATATTTTCAGGATACCAGGCATAAAACTACACTTCTCATCATCTATACTCTGTCCAGAAAGAATTAAAAAATTGACTTTATAATTCCCAGACTATTATGGGTTAGGAACAAGGGGCTTAAAGCCAAATAATGCACTACTTTCAAATCAAAAACCAACAACGATTGAACACCCAATGATCTCTTTCGGTATGATTTCTGTCTTCTATGTATATTTTTATAAATTGGCCTAGTGTTCACAGAGCCAAAGCTGAACGGAACTGTAGCATCCACAAGGCAACTTGCATTATGAAAAAACGGGCTTGAAGTGAAATATCCTCCAACCAAACATGTAGCAAGCCAAAGAGAGAATTTGCATGTGATAACTTTTCCTCAATCAGTGCCTCAGAAGAAACTCGTCCTATAATAATGAAAGACTCCACAGACGGTCTTTTTATCTGATCAAATTTAACAATTATAGATTCTGTAGACCCTGACAATTATAAAATTAGATTGGCTAAAGACATACCAATGCGTTATTGACTGAACGCAAGCAATCATTAGTCTTTAACATTAAAAGGATGACACGTGGCAGTTTATGTAGAAGTTCTGTGATTTGAGGAAAATATAGGGAAGCATACATCTGCAAAACAAGAAAAAGGCTCTATTAGTCAAGAGAGCCGTAACACTTGGGTTTCAAGATGCATATGCTAAATTTTCATAAACAAGAGAACATTTAAAGATAAGACAGTAACAACTAAACCAAATAAAAACTTCCCACTTAAACTTAAACNAAAAGGCTCTATTAGTCAATAGAGCCGTAACACTTGGGTTTCAAGATGCAGATGCTAAATTTTCATAAACAAGAGAACATTTAAAGATAAGACAGTAACAACTAAACCAAATAAAACCTTCCCACTTAAACTTAAATATATTACCCTAAATATGTTCATGTACCTGTGGCCGTTTTTACACAACATAAGGAGCAGTTTGTATGGTAAATTTTCATGTGGACGATTATTTAAATTGAAGGACATGACCAACAGGGAGTCAAAATACGAGATACACCAAAAACTTTGAAATGGGGAAGATGAGTAACAGCAGGGTCAATGGCATTGCCTTATATAATGTAAGCTAACCTGAAGTTCTGAGTGGTCACTGGCATTGCCTTGAATGGTAAGATGATCAACGGCAGGATCAATAACCCTATTCCAAGGCCTCATTGTAAGGATCCCTGCAAACAATGCATACAAATCCTCACCAGCACCCAATTTCAAGCAATTTTCCTTTATTCCATTTGCGTCAGCCAGTACTAAAGCCTGTAAGCAAGCCATACAGTGCAGAGATTAATGATGCTCTAAAGTGGTAACATGCGAAAATGGACGTGAAGAAAAGGTAATAATAGATGACATAAAAAGTCATTAATATTCAAGAAATTGTATGGTGCACCTTCCAAAGTGCAGCATAGTTAGTCCTAATAGAATTGTCAAGTACTTTGTATAGACCATGATCCAGCAGTACCAGTTGTGGTTTTCTCCTTCCTGTAAACAACTAAACAGCATCAATAAGGAAAACATTGGATCACGAATATAAAATACGGGAAAATTGAATATATGGAGGAAAAAAAAAGGAGGTTGGTGATGACAAAAAGGCTTAGATTACTAGCAGCAATTAGTCCAGCAAGTGCATGTGTCATTTGAGAAATAAATGCCAAATGATTCAATTGAAGAAGCCTATGCCTTTTATTTAACCAAACAAGACTTTCTAACATAACTATTTAAACTTAAAACATATCTATTATTATGTCATCTCATATAATTCATATTTTGTTTTGATTTGCCTGTTGCTCTTAACGTATTCAGATGTATATTTTATTCTAATTCACATGATGTCCTGAAGACAGGCAATATTCTTGTCATGCCTTAACTAATTACGCTTTCTGAGTAATGAATACCTGTCTTCAAGACCTTATATGAATTAGAACAAATACATTTATAAGAATATACGCAACGATATTTGAAAAAACAAGCTCATCTAAAGTTGCAATCTCAAGACTCAAGAGCCCCAATTGACAAATCTGATCATATGTTCTGCAAGAAGGTAGCACCCCTTCACAAGCTTGTAAATAGGAAGCAGTACATTAAAACAACAAAAAACTTTAACCATGTCGACTAAAAGCTCTCTAGTAAAATCATGGTATAAAAAATGTATGATTCCAAGTGTCTTGTTTAAAAATTACATGCCTTACCGAAAATTCCCCTTTTTGAAGAAGGTAGCGTTCGAACTAGCAAGTTAGCAGCGTGTGGATCACAGTGCACAAATCCATGTTTAAACATCATTTCAGCAAATGTTCTACTGACCTGTATTGTGTAAAACAAAACCCTTAATACCATAAACATTAACCAATAAACAACATGGGACATGAATTGGATAATAGCTCCCAGCAGGAAAACTGCGGCAACTAGCCAATTGGTAGTACAGAGAAAAGATACTTACTAGCCTTGCAATGTCATGTGGGTTGATTCCAAGTTTTTGGATGCTCTGCAAGTCATTGACTTCTGCGCCTTCAACAAACTCCATGGTCAACAATTTTGTGGTACTTAGGTTCCAATATACCTTGGGCGCATACACATAGTCTGCAATATGTGGAGATAACTTTCGAAAGTTATCCATACATATAACGCTGTTCTTGGCCTCATTTAAGAAATCAAGTTCCTGATCATCATTCTAATGTTGGACGTTTTTTAATGTCTACATGCCAAAGAAATCAAGATGGGTCATAAAATAAAGCCTGCATATTTTTCTGTTTTGGGCCAACCAACCCATTAGGAAGAAACGGTTATTTAGTCAGATTATTTAGGGTTATAACCATTACTTTTCTGTGAATCGTTGTGACTTTACATGAAGCACCGATTCATCTCTTATATATAGATTAGGATTTCTGTAACTCAAAGGCAACCCATTTACTTTATATATATCAGATTATAAGGGTTCAAAAACCCCATCTTCCTTGTTTCTTTTATTATCGATTCTTGATTGATGTTTTGCATGAAGTTTGTTTGATCAATTCGATCCTGGAAACCCCATTCAACCTGTGGAATAGTGGTATCAGAGCCTAGGGGATCAAACAACACCCAAATCATGTTTTTACAATCATCATTCAAGATTAAGAGATGCTTTTAAAATCGCAGAAGAAAAAAGAGCAGCCATGGAAATAATGGATGCAAATAATATGTGAAGAAAATAGAGCAGCCATGGAAATAATGGATGCCATTTGAAGAGGCTTGTTGGTTTTTCACTGCTTCAAACCAAAAGCCATGAAGATATGATCAACCTAGACTTAAGGAAGATCACAACAATGATGGTGGGAATAAACAGAAATTATATCAAACGATAGAAGACATCAAGATTAAAAAGGCATCAAGGACAAAGAAGATGAAAGACTGCAGGTTTGAAGATTGAAGAATACTTTGGCATATCGACATTAGGGAGGAACTGTTGGACGTTTTTTAATGTCTACATGCCAAAGAAATCAAGATGGGTCATAAAATAAAGCCTGCATATTTTTCTGTTTTGGGCCAACCAACCCATTAGGAAGAAACGGTTATTTAGTCAGATTATTTAGGGTTATAACCATTACTTTTCTGTGAATCGTTGTGACTTTACATGAAGCACCTATTCATCTCTTATATATAGATTAGGATTTCTGTAACTCAAAGGCAACCCATTCACTTTATATATATCAGATTATAAGGGTTCAAAAACCCCATCTTCCTTGTTTCTTTTATTATCGATTCTTGATTGATGTTTTGCATGAAGTTTGTTTGATCAATTCGATCCTGGAAACCCCATTCAACCTGTGGAATATGTAACTTATTAACAACACAATTTTAAAGGATATACAGCCTACCATATCAGAAGAGTTAGCATAAATACACACATGTAGCAGGACGTCATGAAATACGAGAAGATAACAGGTTGAAAATATGTCTGACCTTAGGTAGACTGTCGTGTACTTCATCTACCAACCACCTATATTATAACCCATGTACAACTATGGTTATTGCCATATATCACCATCAGTAAACACATGCATAAAGAAATAGCAGTCGAATAACAAAAATAAGATAGGTGGTAAGCTCTAACAAACAAACCTGTAATCAAATGAAGGAAAGAGCCAATGTAAAGTGTTGACAATGAATTCAACTGTTGCATAATCTGCAGCTGCAGTATCTGTCATGTGCATATGTTGTACCTGAAACATTAATACAGTAAAACATGAGTATAAAATAAGTTGCGCTGTTAAAAAAAGATTCCACAAGATAGAACCAAAATAAGATGGGTTTATAATAAGAATGCAAAACCTTTACAGCAACTTTTTGGCCCTGATGAGTTCGAGCAACATGAACTTGAGCAAGGGATGCACTTGCAATAGGGACTGGGTCAAACACATCAAATATCTGTAAAAGTAACTAGTTACCATAAACTCGATGACTCAAAATAGCTAAAACAAAAGTAAGGGCATAATGAGATAAGGAAAACAAATATTAAATAAAATAAACACAGTATGTACACATACTTCTTCAGGTGCCCCCACCAAGCTCTTTTTTAACAACTTGGCACACTTGATCATACGAAGAAGTCGGACATCTATTCAACATTGACTCCCTTAATGTTTTAATGTACTCTTGAGGTACTAAATATTCCTATACGAAAACATTCCATTTAGCTAAACGCATAAGCTACACAGTTACCAAATAAGAAACATAAATTCCAATATTAATAGAAAGGAAAAAAGGTCCTACCAATTGGCCGATATGTTGACCAAGCTTGATGTATATTCCACCTTTTTTAAAGCAAAGTTCTTCAAGCCTACGTGCACTCCTGGTATGGACTTCATGTTTTACTCTTGTCCTTTCAATACTATCTTCTGGTAGTCCCAGCAGTGAATACTCATAATCTAAAAGCACACCAACATTCGTTGATTTTAAATCTGTTATAGAATATTATAGCTCACTCAAAATGAATAGAAAGGCTGCAAATAGAAAATCAATTGAAAAATAAGTACAATATAGAATATCAAATTTTATTAGTGATAATATAGATGATATGGCTGATCACATCACCCTTTGCAAACAGAAACTGGTTTTCGAATCCCCTATGCAAACTAGAAAACATGTAAACTTAGGATGGCTATGGATTGTGTGTAAGACCCCTTTAACGTTATTCAAGACAGTGCGGGAATTTATATATACATGCATACGATAGAACGGATGTTTTCTCCAACTACAGAATATCATATTGCATTATTGAGTTCCAGATCGTCTTAAGAAAAGAACAAAGTTACCTAAATACCTAATAGGATTCATATGAAGGAATACCAAGACACAAGGTAACATCACGCCAAATTTGACTTGCATTTGATCTTTTTGGTCAAACTTATGGTCACTCGATCACAATGTGCAAAACGATGATTCACACCATATGAATTTACAATTCACGTCACTTATATCTCTTACTATAAGAAAAGAAACCTCTAATGATGTCATCAATAGCAAAAATCAATCCCATAAGCCAATCAAAGTACCTTACTATAAGAAAAGAAACCTCTAATGATATCATAAACCTTTTAAATTTCTAATAAATTATACTTTTCATTCTTCCATCTTTCACACCTTCATCTTTCCTACTTTTTTCTTGCTAAATCTCATAGGCAAGCGTGTACATATCACCATCAGTTATAGGAATACTATAACGATTTTTAATCCTCTCCCCTTAATTTCAGTTGATCTGAATTTTAGCCAGTTATTCTTACATTAGAATTGATTGAAACCGTTTTATGACATATGACCATTATTCCGTGTTATTTTATCATGTTTTAACGCTTAAAATGATGGTCTTTCGCTCATGGTTTGAATATAAAATCCAAACAACTATTAGTTAATTCACTTGAAATACTCAATCCAAGGTACAAATCATGTTCAACCCTTCATTTGAGCCCATTCTAAGTCCATAATACAATGAAACGCACAAATTTGTATCATAAACTAGAGGTAGCAAAATGATGGGTTGATTAAAAGTGGGACAAAATTGGTTTTGGGTTAACATGAGTATTTTTCGATGCTCCAAAAAAGCATATGCAAGTGTTATATACGTGATATGCCTATGGACACAATTTTACTCATTTCAATAGTTTTGCAATTCCTTAACGACTAAGCTACTACTTAAAATCTGATTAGTGGAATGAAAATCTAGACATTTTCAAATGATTTTCTTTAAAACACATGTTACGTGTTGTTACTCACTTAAATCAACAATCTTGGATCAGACTTAATAGAGATTGTGCGCTATTACTATTCAATGACTCAGTTTGTCGACTTTTTGTGTTTCTTTTGATTTTTTGGATCTAGTTATATACTAATATTTGGTAGCTGATTCCATATGCACGGTGTGTCAGTTTTTTGGTCTATTGATGAAATACCTAATTGTTGCTGCATCCACAGCTCAAGTTCGATCTGCCCAACCTCTTTTGACCCATTATACGATATGACCATTATGACACATTTAAGCATGTAATTGAGGTCAATGAGTGTTAGATTTTTCTTGAATGAATTAAAAAGACATTCAGAGATTGGACTTGAAGGTTTAGAGTTATAATTCTACATGTCCTTAAGAAGTGCTCAGGTGTTAAATCAATAATTTTCAGTGTAAAAAATCATGTATAATAATATTAGTTTTCTTCTCTTGTTTTCTCTCTAACCGTTTCCCCTAAATTCTCAACGTCTAAAAATCATCAAATTCCTTCATTTTCTTCTTCAAATCTTAACGTTTTCGAATTCTGATTACACCAATCGAATCGTCTCATCATCGCGCACATGATGATGTGATTTGATTAAAATTTCGTTACGATTTGTAGAAACCCCCAAATTGGTATTTTGGCGCCAAATTTTCAATTACACTCAATTCTTATCTGGCTGATTCCTAACACTTGATAATCACAATTTGATCCTGTATGAACATTTTAATCGTGTCTAATCGGAAGAAAAAACAAAAACAGCAACAATCGGTTAACAATAGCACTGTAAACAATGGTAAAAGGCAAACTAGGGTTCCAATGAGGTTCAATGATCATGTTGTGGGAGTGCTAAGTCAGAAAAGGAATGAGGTGAATACTGAATTAGAGACTAAGGATGATACAGGAAGGATGATGATGTTTCTAGGGAAATTTCTAAGGAGATGGATAAAANAATCATGTATAATAATATTAGTTTTCTCCTCTTGTTTTCTCTCTAACCGTTTCCCCTAAATTCTCAACGTCTAAAAATCATCAAATTCCTTCATTTTCTTCTTCAAATCTTAACGTTTTCGAATTCTGATTACACCAATCGAATCGTCTCATCATCGCGCACATGATGATGTGATTTGATTAAAATTTCGTTACGATTTGTAGAAACCCCCAAATTGGTATTTTGGCGCCAAATTTTCAATTACACTCAATTCTTATCTGGCTGATTCCTAACACTTGATAATCACAATTTGATCCTGTATGAACATTTTAATCATGTCTAATCGGAAGAAAAAACAAAAACAGCAACAATCGGTTAACAATAGCACTGTAAACAATGGTAAAAGGCAAACTAGGGTTCCAATGAGGTTCAATGATCATGTTGTGGGAGTGTTAAGTCAGAAAAGGAATGAGGTGAATACTGAATTAGAGACTAAGGATGATAGGGTTTCTGGTGTAGAAGAGAATGGTAGTTACAGGAAGGATGATGATGTTTCTAGGGAAATTTCTAAGGAGATGGATAAAAGGGATGAGGGTATGGTGTCTAATGGGAANATAAAAGGAGAATGTTAGTGGTAATGACAATGGATTAGAGTTGTCTGGGACAAATGTGGAGGAACTGAGTGGTGTTGATGAGGGGTTGAATAGCAATTTAGACAAAGGAGATGAGAATACACAGCAAGTGAATGAAGTTTCTGTTGAAGTAAGTAAAAGTTTTAATGGAGAAGATAGTGATGAGCAGAATAAAGCAAATGGTCAGGTACACCCCGAGACTAGCAATAATTCTGCTAATGATAAAACTGCTAGTAATGGGGTGGGGAATTCATATGCTAAAGTTGCTAGTCATAATCTCTTTGATAAAAAACTTGTTACTGTACCCACTGAAATTGATGAAAATGGAAATGAGTTTGCTATATTTGATGAGGCTATGGTAAAAGAGGGTAGTTTGAAATGGGACAAAACTGTGTGTGGATACTTTGTAGGTTGTAACATGCCCATTAATGTTCTCAGATTCAATCTTAGGAAAATGTGGAATAGATATGGATTCAAGGATATTATTGATTGTTGTAATGGCATATTTTACATGAAATTTCATAATGACAATGGAATAAACTACATAATCAATAATGGACCTTGGATGGTGGATAACAAGCCCTTTGTTGTTCAAAAATGGGATATTAACATGTGTTTGTACAAAACTGATCCTACTACACTTCCAATATGGGTCAAACTATGTAATGTTCCTTTGGAAGCTTGGTCACATATGGGGGTTAGTGCTTTAGCTAGCAGAGTTGGGAAGCCATTGATCATGGATGCTGTGACAGCTTCTATGTGCAAAGTGGGAGTGGGTAGAATTGGATATGCAAGAGTTCTAGTGGAAGTCTCTGCAGGAAAGGAATTGCCTGAGGTGATTGATGTTGTGTATAGGAATGCTAATAAAGAAGAGGTGTGTAGAAAGATTGTAAAAGTGATGTATGACTGGAAACCACCTATGTGTAAAGAATGCTGTGTGTATGGGCATAGTACAACAAAGTGTTTAAAAGTGACAAAGGAGAAGGTTGGTGGTACTGAAGTGCAAAATGAGTTTGTGGATAAAGAGCAAGCTAATAAGAGTGTGGATGATAGTGATGAAGGCTTTGTCAAGGTTAATCATAATAGGAATAAAAATAATGGTGGCAGCAAGCATACTGAAGGTAAACAGAACAATCAACCTCTCAAAAATGGAAAGCAAAACAAGGATAATAGAACCAAGCCTGCTACAAGATCTGTATATCAGCCTAAGGAACAAGTTAAGATTGTAGAGGAAAATGGAATGTTGGAAAAGAATGATGGAAATAATAAGAATGGTGAGAATATTGCTAATAAAAACAGTGTGTCTAGTACCCCTAAGAAAGCATGGACTGTAAACAATGTAATTTTGGATGCCTTGAAGAAAACTTCTAACAAATATCATGTATTAGGGGAATATGATGCTAATGATGCTGATGAAATGAATGATATAAGATGCAAAGAGATAGTAGATGAGTATATAAGACTAAAGAAGGAACCTAGTGAAGAAGTGTTAAAAACCTGGAATGATGATATGATTGGTTACTTCAACAAAACAAAGGAGCTGCAATGTAATAAGGGTAAGGATAATGGTATATTGGAGAAAGGTGGAGTTCAAGAAGAGGAAGATGTATTGAGTGATGAGGCAGGAATGGCTAAAAGTTTAAACAGGAATGTTCTGAAAGGCAAGGATAAAGGTGATATTGGGAGAGATGGTAAGGTATATGGTTAAATGGAGTGCAGAATTGGAGCATGGAATATTAGAGGACTGAGTACCTCTGATAAGCAAAAAGAAATTAGAAAGTTTATTACTGATGAGAAACTGTATGTGTGTGTTGTATTAGAAACTCATATCAAAAGCAAGAATCTACACAAGGTTGGAGAAAATATCTTTGGTAATTTGGAATGGATTTCTAATATGAGGTATTGTGATAAAGGTTGCAGGATAATGGTTGGGTGGAACAATGAGGAAGTTAATTTGAATATTGTGCATATGGCTAGACAATCAGTTCTCTGCAAAGTTCAAGCTGTGAGTGGCAATTTGGTTCTTTATTGTGTGTTTGTATATGCTGCTAATAGTGGGTCTGAGAGGAAAGAATTATGGAAAGATCTATCCATTTATAAGAGGCTGATTGGAAATAAACCTTGGGTCATTATGGGTGACATGAATGTAACACTCTCTCCCAATGAACATACCGCTGGAAGCTCAAGAATGACATGTATGACTTTCAAGAGTGTGTTAATCAGATAGAGATGGAAGATGTGGCAAGCTCAGGGTTATTTTACACTTGGACTAAAAATCTGCATAAAGCCAAAAAGGAGAATTATACTGGTATTCTCAAAAAGTTGGATAGAATTATGGGTAGTGAAGAATTCATTAAGATGTATTCACAAGCACATGCTATTTTTTTACCTTACTTGATTCTGATCATTGCCCCACTGTCTTAATAATTCCAAGTGTAATGCAAAAAAGAAGAAAAGCATTCAGGTTTGCCAATTTTGTTGCTGATAAAGCAGAGTTCATACCAATTCTAGAGAAGCACTGGAAGGAAGATATTAATGGAAGCAATATGTTCAGAACTGTCAAAAGGCTTAAAAACATCAAAAGATATCTCAAACAGCTTGCTTGGAAGAATGGTGATATATTTGATAATGTTGTACAGTTAAGAGAAGCTCTTAAGGAAGTGCAATGCAAGATTGACAAAGATCCTGAAAATAAAAGTCTTAGAGAACATGAAAGTGAAGTGTTAAAGACCTATATGGAAGCTATTAAAGATGAAGAGAAGCTGCTATATCAGAAAGCTAAGATTAAATGGCTTGAAGCTGGTGATAGAAACAATGCCTATTTTCACAGAGTTCTTAAAAGCAGGCAGCATAGAAACAGAATTGAAGTTGTTCAGGATGAGCTTGGAAACAGATATGAGCGGGCTGAGGTTCCTATGCAATTTGTGAGTCATTTTCAAAAGTTTCTTGGAGAGAGTCAACCAGTTCTAAAAATGTATGATTTGGAAGATATGATCAAGACTAAGTTGACAGGGGAAGAAGCTGATTATATAATAAGAGAAGTAAGTGATGAAGAAATCAAGACTGCCATGCTTATGATTGATGACAATAAAGCTCCAGGCCCAGATGGTTTTTCTTCTCATTTCTACAAGAAAGGATGGACTGTAGTTGGAAATGATGTTTGTAAAGCAGTTAAAGAGTTCTTTGAATCAGGTAAGATTTTAAAGGAGATCAACTCTACTCTGATCACACTTGTACCTAAGAGCCCAACTCCTAAAAAAGTATCTGATTACAGGCCAATTGCTTGCTGTAATGTTGTGTTTAAGTGTATAAGTAAGATTCTAACCGAGAGAATGAAGGAAGTTTTAGGGAAGTTGGTTAGCATAAATTAGAGTGCATTATCCCTAACAGAAATATCCAAGACAACATCCTCCTTTCTCAGGAACTCTTGAAAGGTTACAATAGAAAAGAGGGTCCTAAAAGAATTGCTTTGAAAGTTGACATACAGAAAGCATATGATACAGTAAATTGGCAGTTCCTTGAAGATGTTCTTGTTGGCTTTGGATTTCATAGTAAGATGGTCAATTGGATTATGCAATGTGTGACTACCACTTCTTTTTCTATTTGCATTAATGGTGAAAGGTATGGCTACTTCAAAGGAGGAAGAGGGTTAAGACAAGGAGATCCCATTTCTCCTTACCTTTTCACTCTAGTTATGGAAATACTTAATCTGATTGTGCAAAGTAAGGTGGATAGAGATGAGAATTTTAAATACCATTTTGGATGTAAAGAGCTTAAGATAACTCATATATGCTTTGCTGATGACCTTCTCATGTTCTGTCATGGTGATGGACATTCTGTTTCTGTGCTAAAGAGTGCTATTGAAGATTTTGGAGTCTATTCTTGGACTACTTCCTAATTACCACAAAAGTACAGTTATCTTTGGATGTCTAAATAAGGAAGAACAAAGGAGTATTCTGGAAATTATTCCACTTAAAGTTGAGAAACTTCCAGTGAGATACCTTGGAGTGCCTTTAATAGCTAAAAGACTTGGAGTTAAAGACTGTGCAAGTATCATTGATAGAGTCAAGAGCAGAGTAACCAATTGGAAGAATAAATGCTTGTCTTACGCTCGCAGACTTCAGTTAGTAGCTTCTGTTTTGGAATCCATTCATGTATATTGGGCTTCAGTATTTCTCCTTCCTCATACTATAGTCAATGATATCAACAAGTTATTAAAAGGTTTCTTATTGAAGCAATCTGATGAGTCTAAAGGAAAAGCTAAGATAGCCTGGAAAAATGTTTGCAAGCCTAAGTGTAAAAGGGGGTTAGGTCTGAAAGATTTGAGTATGTGGAATAAAGCAATGATTACCAAACACCTCTCGCATGTGATTATGGATAAAAACTCTCTATGGGTTAAGTGGATTAGTACAATCAAACTGAAAGGAAAGAATGTTTGGTCAATCAATGAAGATGTCAATGATAGATGAGGCAAGAAGTGTATGAGTACATGGTTATGCAAGTGGGTAATGGCAGGAAGACTTCTATGTGGTTTGATAATTGGAGCTCTATTGGTGCTTTGTCTAATTTCATCTCTTACAGAGAGTTATACAATGCAAAGCTAAATGCTGATACTAAAGTTGTTGATATGATCGAAAATGGTACATGGAAGTGGCCTACTGAATGGTATGATAAATTTCCTTTGATAACACAGATCAATGTTCCTACTATTGATGACACTCATGATGATCAGTTAAAATGGAAAAGCAAAACTGGCAAGATTGGTAATTTCTCTGTTAGTTAGGCATACATAGATTTACAACCTGATGATGATGATGTAAGATGGTATAAACTGGTTTGGTTCTCTCAAAATATACCCAAACACTCCTTTATTCTTTGGTTAGCTATAAATGGCAGATTGGCAACTCAGGATAGGATAAGAAAATGGGGATCATATGATTTGATGGCATGTCCTTTATGTAACAGTGATATGGACTCCCACTCTCATCTTTTCTTTAAGTGCAACTATACAAGTGAAATATGAAGAAGAATACTGGCTAAAATCAAAGTGAAAGGAGATGACAAGGATTGGAATGGAATTGTGGAGTTATTAGCTAGTATGCCTAATAGCAAATCTATCGGTAGTATCCTAAGAAGATTGTGCTTAGCAGCTTGTGTTTACTTCACTTGGCAAGAAAGAAACAATAGGATTTTTAAGAATGAAAGCAGAAAATGGGAAGATCTCCTCAAGGTTGTTACAGAAACTATTAAAATGAGACTGATTAGTTTGAAAGTCAAGAATTCTATTGCTGTCAGAAATGTTCAGGAGGAATGGGAAGTCAAAATGCAAATGGATAATGATTACTTCTGACAAAGTAATTGGTTTAGCAGGGTGTTTGGGATGATAGGTGTTTTTGCAGAAGGCTAGTATTTTGGGGCAGGCTAATTGTTGGATTCCTTTTGGCTAGTTTATGGATCTAGATGGGGTTATAAATTGGGTTAAAAGTGAATTCAATGGTTTAGTTTGCTACCATAAGGTAGTTGCCTGCATAAGAAGTGTATTGGTTCAGAGATTACTAACCATTGTTATCTCTTTGCTGGTATTTTCAAGAATATATACCAATGTTTGATCACAAATTGGATCTGCAGAGCTAAGATTTGATGTATTCTGTTAACTAAGAGGTGAAGTAATTGGCTTCTCTTCTGTTCTTTAAAGGTTTTTTAACCTTCTCTTCAGTCTCCTGAAATCAAAATCAGTGGAAACTGAATGAGGTTTTGTTCACTTTAGATGATGGCTCTGTATCTTGGGGATCAGATAGTACATAGTTGTCTGCTGGCTTAGTATCTCTTTATAGGCCTTTGTTAAGTAATGAAGGGGTATATAGGCCAAAAGGTGACTATGTTCTATTCTTGATTTCCATAAAGTGAGTTCCCATCTAAGTAGGGTAAAGTGAGCAGGTGTGGTGGTGCATGAATCTAGGAATTGTGAGGTGTGTAAGATGAACCTACATGGTCCTAGATATGCATTGCTAAGGAGGTAATGGTTGGTACTCACTGCAAGGTGTGTGTTCCCAATTGTGTGAAGCCATTGTAGTAGATGGAAATGTAACACAGTTGGTATAGCCCTTGCCGGTGGAGAGGTTATGGGTTCCTAGTGAAGCCACTAATCTAGCTTGTCATGGTTATTGTGTTGGCAGGTTGAATGATCATGATGGGTAGATAAGGTGGAAATGTAGCTAGATGGTCATTGGAGCATAAAATGGTGAACTTGGATGCTGCATAATATTGGCATACTCATGATAGTATGACTGCAGGGGCTAGTATGAATGTGACACTAACTCGAGCCAACAACTAACATCTAACAACTAACCCGCCGTCCCAAAAAAAAAGTGTATTGACTATATAAGATAACTAGTGTTATCTGATGAATATCTTCATTTTAGTATTCTGGTAAAAGAGTTATAAGCATGTCTATGCCTCTTTCAATTGTTTGTATGAAGCTTTGTGATTAATAAAATATGTTCACCTTTTGCACCAAAAAAAATCATGTATAATAGCATATATATTCAACCCAATTATGCATGCTCTTAGGTAATACTTATAATTCTTAAAAGATTTAAGATTTTAAGAAGTATACTATAAGAGTAAAATATTGAATTTGCATCACAAGTTTTCATTTCTGTTACTGCTTAGAGGCATATGAGCTGTGCATTTAGAATAAAGTTAGCTCGTGCACTACACAATTAAGACTAGTACGTGTTGAAATATAGTTAAAGATTAATGTGTAAATGTCTAGAATCGAACACGAGACCTCGGGATTGCACACATTACAAACGAGAATTAAAGTATAATAATAATTATATTAATTGTTAGTTTATAATTATTATTTAAACACTAAATGGACTAAACGGTCGTTATGTATTAAGTGTAAGTACTAACTATCGTTAAAAAGGAAAGAAAAGGACTAGAGTGAAACTAGGAGCCAAGAAGGTTCCGGAAACCTTCCTTGGTCTCCTAGGCCGGCCGAACAAAGGAGGTGGGAGACCCAATCCCACTCCAACTTGTCCTCCAAGTTATTCTAGTATATAAACAAGGCTTGGGGTCCTCTCATTCTACACCTCTTGTACCCTAAACTCAAGTTTTGGTTTTCCCTTCTCTTTTCTTTTCCAAACCGTCGACCAAACACCCCCTTAGGGTTTTGGATCGATTTTTGTTAAGCAAAAATTTAGTGTTTGATTTACTTGCATAAAACTTTAATTCGTTAGTAGTTTGTGTGTACAAGAACGAGGTAATTACTCACTATAGTAATTATCAAGAGATCGAATAACAAAAAGGTAATGGGTTATTCATTGATCTACTTAAACCCTAATTAGGGTTCATCACTTGTCAATCCCTAATCAAGAATTGCAATTGAGGTATGTTTTCTATTTAAGTTTTAGTTAATAATTAACATGTTATGCTTGATCCTTGCTTCCGCTATATGTGCTACTTTGTTTGATTATTTATATGATAGTCATGGTATTTAAATTCTAACAGTACGTAGCAGTTAGCACGTTTTCATAAGCCCCATGGATGCACGGGATTAAGAACTAGTACAGTTTATAAACTTAAAATACAGATCCATATAATCAAACGGTAGCATCAACTTACTTACTAAAACGCACAAACACCGTTAAAACATCATTTCATAAGTGATTCACATACCCCTACATTTTACCTAAACCTTTAACACAAGTGAAATTGCATATATTCTCGAAATTAACCTATCAAATCGCAATATGTAACATCAAACTATACAAAGACGCATTTCAATTCACCTGCTACTATATCTCAATCAAAAATTTGGCTGTGTTTGGCGACGAGCTTTTTGGAGCAATTTAAAGTGCTTAGAATATAATGCTTGTTTGGCAACGATCGTTTAGCTTTTGGATTTTGTCTAAACACTCCTATTTGAAACGCTAATAAAAATAAGAGTTTACGTCATCCAGCTATGTTACCAACGAAAATTATAAAACCAACAGCTACAAACCTAACATTTTTACCTAACTCTAACTGTATATCCAAAAACCAACAAATAATTTATAAAAAAATGAAATAATTATATATAAATTTAGGACGCGAAAGAGGCGGAGAGGGACAGTGGTGCAGAGTTTGAGTGACGTGGCAGGGTCTTCGGAGGTTGCGATGGTGGCGGCACCTGCTCCGTCGGTTAAGGCGGTGATTGCAAATGCGATTTTTGATTTACCGCCAAATATAAATCGGCTTACCACCATTTCTTTTTTTGTTTTTGTTTTGTTTGTTTGCACGCAGTCTTTTTGGGGAATTGGTATTTGGTTAGCTGGAAATTTAATTTTCCTTTCCGTGGATAATTTTGCTCCACGTATAAACAAACTTATACTCTTGGTATAATACTACTAGATCGGCGAAAATAGCACTAGCAAACCATTAGCAGGTAATTTTTTTTGTCTTGTTTCGTAATATAGTTATATATTTGTAATTATCTTTTATATAATAAAAGAATTACATAATTTCGGAGTGTTTTTGACAAAACAATCTTAGTGGAAAAAAAATTGGACCAATAGGAGACCTCGATTTTGCCACGTAGGCGAAATCAAGCAATATGATTGGCTAATAGAAAGTCAAAATTGAATTGATTTTGGTCAAACTTTAATAAAATATGGTGGAGAATTTGATTAATGAAAAAAATGCATAAAAATATAGGTGTCAAATTTATGAAAACAAAAACTTAAAAAAAGAGGAAGTAATTAATAAAACTTTAATGGTTGAATTTTAAATAAATTATGTAGAGCTAAGTGTAAAATTACAAGTTTCCATGTTTTCTAATAACTTTAGAAAAAACACAAATAACCCCTTACACTTTGTACCCTTTATACTTTATAATATTAACTTTGTTTAAAATTACATTTAGACTTTCATCCATTAAAATTACAAAATTTGGTAAATATGCGAATTAGTTTTAATATTTTTAGTTTTAGACTTCCATCTATTCGAATATTTTTTTTACATAATGACTCATGTTATTCTATTTAAAAGTTTAATTCATGCGTACACGGGTTTGAATATTAAATACGGCTAAATATTAGTAATGAGAATATAAATATCAAATGGTAAGCACGAGTTACTGTGATATGAAAATAAATATACGCGATTCTATTTATAACAACGACTCATGAAAATAAATATATGCGTAATAGTTGACCGTTGTAAAGGAATTAACTATGTACATGAGAATTATTAAGCAAGAATACATGGTTTTTAATCAAGTTATTACGTTACTATATTGCGATAATGTTATTGAGTTGATAATAACGGACATGAGATACAACCATTCTTCTATACTTATGATTTATGTGTTAACCTCTTTTTGCTTCTGGATATAATCCGAAAGAGACCTCAACAGAACTTTTGCTTATGCCTTATCTAGCTGATAGTTTTTAGTAACCTTTTTTATGGTTTAATTTTTTTTGTCATGCACACCAACTTTTAGTAACTTTTTTTTTAATGTTTTATTGAAAACTTATACACTTAATATTTGTGTTTTTACTATAAACACACTAAGCTATGATAGAAATAGTTGTGAGTTCACAGGTTTTTTACTAAGCTTCTCAAAAAAACTTATAGTTTTATCATAAACTTATTGTGTTATGGTAATTGAATAAGCCAATAAGCACCTTTAATAAGCATAACCGAACACCCCTGTAGTTCTAATCTGAATTTTTCTTATTTGATGTTATAACTAACTTTGTTGTTATCCTCACTATAATGCAACATGTAAGTGGTTTTTGCAGTTTTATGATCTTATCACACATGCTAAAGTGTAATGCAATTTGTTGTGTGCATTTTTTAGATGGGGATTAAGTATCAACACATGATTGTCATGGAACACTATGGGTATCAACCAACGGTCTAAAACATGGGTATCTTTTATACCTTGATGATTTAGGCCAATTGTAAAGAAAGTTGCACTAAAGTGAAAGGTCGGTAAGGATTCAAACAATCCTAAAAGACTTACGAATGCACTCTTTGTCATTTTTTTCATGCATTTATAATTTACTTATACAAGTAATTATAATTTCTTTATATAGTTCGGTTTCAGAGAAAAATTATTTTTATACATTATACATAAACGTAAGATTAAATTTGAGTTATACCCATTACTTTTTTTTTCTCTATATGTAATAAAGAAGATATAGTGTAAACATCTATGCTAATTTGGTAATTTTATGATCAAACATGAGAAGTAAATAGCGCAAACTTATAAAAATACAATTTTCCAAACAAAAAAGTACATTAGTAAACATGGTATAATGGTTATGCATAATCAAGGGAATGAATCAATCTCCAAAGCTATCTAAATATGCTACATATTTTAACGAAAATATAAGTAAAAAAAAAATACCACAACACATCGTAAATTGATCACATGGGTTTACAAAACTAAAAGCCTATATCACTAACATCTCATGCAAGTCAAGTATCATCATGTGATTTGCTTGAATAATAAAAAATAATTTTTAATCCAAAAGCATTCTCCTAAAATAATAGGTAGATTATAACATATATAAATATGATTTCGTGTTTTTAGTCCACCAAGTAAAACCAATTGAAACATGTTAAGTGATTCATTTTTTAATCGATAATAATACATAATCAAAACGAAATTTTAAAACCCTGTGCGTGCACAGGTATTATAACTAGTTAAGTGCAAACGCTAGTTGCTCGTAAATGCTCCTTCAGGTAGCGTTTTGATTTAGAGCGTTTAGAATAATTAAAAAAGCTATTTGTTATTTTTCAAACAAGCATTGTGTACAAAATGTTAAACGTTAGTTGCTAGTTGCTTCAAAACGCTCATTAACCTGCTGCCAAACATACCATACCAGTATTACTTGATGTCACATTTGGTCCAATGGCATGCGAGTTGTCTACTAACTTAGAATTTGTGAGTTCATCTTTATTAGAGACATTTGTTAATAGATGATATAATATGTAAAAAATATGAGTATTTGTTTTCCTAGTATTTTACTCAAATTTTTTAGATTATTGATAAAATTGTTAATGAATAAAATATTTTTTTTAAAGGAATTAGTTACTTCAACACGGAACTATACAAAAATGACGCCATTGTTACTTTAATAAATATATAAATGTGATAATTATGTCCAAAACAAACCGACAAGTACAACTTTTAACTCATCCAAACGACCTCTACAATAGCCATATGGAACTACAAGCAACTCTTGACAACAGCCATGTACCTTATACTTCCAAGCAACTCTTAACAATAGCCATGTACCTTATACTTCCGAACAACTCTTACATAAATCATATAGAAAAACTCTACTAGTTAAAGGTGATCCTCCCCTGTCCAACCCAACACGTTTATTAAGTTGGCGACTAATTTGTTACAGTTGTGTATTAATTTTCCAATCATGTATTGTAATTAGCTTATCTCAATAAGAAGACCTTTGTAAGATGATGATGTCTAACTAATTATGAGATTATGAGAATGTTCATAACATATTTTGTTGTGATGATGTCCAAATCCAAGTATTTGGGCTGAATTCAAACTTTTGACACCAAAAAATTTTTGTATCTGTTTGGAATTTTAATAAGGGCCCAGCCCATGCTAACAAAAAGCTATGTAGGCTTATTACACTTGGGAAAGTAGACTATGGAAATATGTATCAAAGTCGTTTATTCAAAATATAAGATTTAGATTCATATTCATAAAAATAATTAATGTTTTCTCAGGTTTTTCATTATGTTTTTACATCCTTTATGAAACTTAGTGATTATTATACCAGTAAACATATATAATTTCATGTCTAACATGAAAGTCGTGATACTTGCCAATATCAAATGATGTTAACTATAACTTATTTGCTCATGCATTGCGACGGATAAGCAAGTTTTGACGTTTAACTTTGTTGGCCTACAGAAAAATTAAAATAACTTCGTCAATGATGGTTATAAAAACTTGTATAATCGCTAAGCTTGTAACTTTAGATATATCTCTATTCAAAAGTATCTTATAAACATAGTTGCGAAAATTAAAATAGAAGGCTGAGTGGAACCAAGAAATCATAATATTATCTTCAAAACACTATTAATTTCAAATTTTATCTGCAAATCGATATTAAGATAAATACGATGATTGAGAAAATGAATATTTCATATTCACATGCTATATACTTAACGTTTAAAGTTAGACAATTGAGGTTAAACCTTTCGATATTTTTCCTTTCATATGCTATATACTTAACGTTCAAAATTAGATGGATGTGTTAAACCTTTTGATATTTTCCCATCCAACACACATAAGTTTATAGTACGACTGACTTTTGGTTAATAAAGAAAAATTCGCTAAACATTCATAATTTGTGGTACATAGAGTCGGTTGAGAAGGGTTAAATTCGGGGAGCGAACACTTACTATTGAAGGTACAAGCAGTCATTGGCGGAGACAGGAGAGGGGCATGGTGGGCACGTGCCCCCATAGTAAAAAAATTGTCCTGTAAAAAAATTTCAGAATATCTGACTAAGTGGCTATTATTGTAATTTGCCTTTTAACGAACCGATTCATATTGTAATTTTTAAAAATTATCAAAGTTTACCTTCTTAACTATAACTTTCTGACTCCGCTTTTGCAAAAAGTTAATGTGTATCTGAATATTTTAAACGTACCACTTAAAAATAAGTTTAGTAATTTAAAAAAAAAAAAAAAAAAAAAAAAAAAAAAAAAAAAAAAAGAAAAAAGAAAAAAGAAAAAAAATATAGAGTTAACTTCTTAACAAAAATAACGATATAACCAACCCGATAGGCCGATATGCATATGTTATCTAATTTACTTTTGACTCGCCGAAAGAAAGGAATCATTGTCTAGGGGTGAGCATCGGTTCAGGACCGGACCGACAGTATCGAAGACCGAATTAGCCAAAAAGCCAAGACCGAGGACCGGACCGAATGTGGTCGGTCCGGTCCGGTCTCGGTCGGTCCGGTCCAACAAGGCCAAATAAATCGGTTTGTGGTTGACCGGACCGGACCGACCGCAAATAACTTTCATACGCAAATTTCAAACGACAAACTTTTATAAAAAACCAATTTCACCACAATTTTTAAAATTTGATTCTCTTTAATTTGGTATAAATCTTGTTAATTGTTTCGAAACCTTTTTTTTTACATATTTATTTGTTAATGATTTTCTTGATGTTTTTGCTATTTTCGACCCTATTTTTTACCTTAAAAATTGCCGAATCATAAAATACTTCAAACACAAAAGTTTTAGGTTTCGGTTCACTCTTTACCCAGAAATTTGAATCACTCAATTTCGATATGATATGAGTGAGATATCGCACGTTAAAGATGACGTTTTAGTCATATTTGTTGCTCACAAGGTGTTTGATGAAATGTTTAGCTTAGATTTTTAGTGTTAAAATTATGTTAAATGCACTAATTTTTGTACCACAACGCATCATTAATCATTTTATTAATGCAAGATTCAAAAAGTGATGTTTTTTAATCGTTATTTTTTTAAACAAACTGATAAACCTATATTATAATATAATAGCTAAAAGTCAATAACTGATGAACCAAAAACAACTAATGTTCATCAACTAAAAAAACATAAACTAACTGATGAACCTATAACCTATGATAACACAAATAAACTAACTGATTAACCTATAATAAAAATTGATGAACCAAAGTAACTGATGAACCAAAGTAACTGATGAACAAAAATGTTCATCAGTTACTTTGGTTCATCAGTTTTTATGGTAACATTTTGTTCATCAGTTACTTTTGTTCATCAATTTTAAAAAATTGATGAACAAAAAAATTGATGAACAAAAGTAACTGAACAAATTGTTCATCAGTTACTTTGCAGTTACTTTGGTTTATCAATTTTTATGGTAACATTTTGATCATCAGTTACGTTGGTTCATCAATTTTGATGTTCATGAATAAAAATTGATGAACCAAAGTAACTGATGAACAAAATGTCTTTTTTAAAAATCAGTTAATACGGTTCATCAGTTAATATGGTTCATCAATTTAAAAAAAAAAAAAAAAAAAAACTTTTTGAATCTTACATTAATAAAATGACTAAAGGTGCATTATTGTACAAAAATTAGTGCATTTAACTCGATTTTAAGACAAAAAATCTAGGCTAGACATTTAATCAAACATGTTGTGTGCAACAAATATGAGTAAAACGTCATCTTTAACGCGTGATATCTTACTCATATGACATTTGATTTGAGTGATTCAAAAACCTTTGTAAAGAGTAAACCAAAATCTATAATTTTCATGTTTTAAGTTTTTCACGATTCGGCTTTTATGAGGGTTAAAAATAGGGCCGAAAATGCCCAAAAAATAAAGAAAATCAAGACCAATTAGATATGTAAAAAAAAAGTTTCGAAATTTTTAACAAATTAAAGAGGATTAAATTTTAAAAATTATTGTGAAATCGGTTCTTTCTAAAAGTTTGTCGTTTAAAAGATATGTGCGTTTGAAAATTGAGGTGGAAAAGTAAAAAACGGATTATTATTTAGTCTTCCAACCACTTTAATGCAGTGTTCTTGAGTTAACTCATTAAAAGAAAAGAAGAGAATTGAAGAAGAAGAGAATCATTTCTCTTCTTTCCCTTTCTTCCCAAATCTGGGCGGAACATCTTCTTCCCAAAATAACAATACAAGTTCCTTCCTATTTCTTTCCGGATCGTTTCCTTTCTTCCCATAAAACATCTCGAGAACACGATTAAATTTCAATTTCTTTCTGGAGCTATTCCTTTCTTCCCCATAAGCATCTTGAGAACACAGCGTAAATGAGTGTGAGAAGATAAGGGAAAAAAAAACACCTGGTGCTCTTTAATAAATAAAATTAGAAAGAAATGATTATAAATTAAAATTGAAGCGATAATTGAAAAGAAATACATATGGCTAATATCTTTAGAAACCACGTACAGTGGTAAATATGTCAAAAGCTCACGAGTTTTAATATGGTCATGTTCAAGTGATAACAAGTACTCAAATTCAACTAAAATAAAGTCTAAGGTTACTTGAATCTGATATTTGAACAGTGACTGCTCACCAAGAGTCAAAGGTAGTATTCAATATTCCAAAGTTAAAATATGAGAATTACCATTTTAATATTACTCCTTAAAATAACTTTAAATGGGTGTCAACTCTTTTCTTTCCTACAAGATTGGGACATTAGTTTTCAGTATATTTTAAACTCGATAATAACTAATTCGCATTTCTGATACCGTATTGTTTTATAATTATTTAAGTGAAAGACTTCGTGTAATATAAGTTTCTAATGTAAATTTATAAATCATTTACAAGTCATAACTCATTCAAAATAACATAACAATGTCATGTATAATTGGGCTCATTTTATTACTATATATATTAAAATACATTTGAAACGTCGTCGTTCAAACGACATTACCTGCGGCCCATTTTCGTCAGCCCATTCATGGCCCAATCCAAGCTTCGCCGCCTTAATCTCAGTGTTTATCTTCTAGATCATTCGTGCTTCTTCCACAGATCAAAAACGAGGTGTTAGGATTTCCCAGAATCCACACGTTGTCGGTTTGGCTTTCCTTTCATACATACTCAGATTTTTAACACCCTATATGTTTATACGTTTAATTTTAAAATTAGGGTTTTCCTATGATATGGGGATTTTGCTAATTTAGTGTTTCTGACAAATTGTTCGACTTTTCATAAACTTTATGTTTGCTATTATATGATTGTGATTTGTGTGTGATATTGTCTCAATATTTGCAGGTCTGAGCCTTATTTGTCGCACACTTTGAGAATCGTATGTGTCTAGAAGTTTTGAGAATTGTATGTGGGTAGAAGAAGCAGGAGGTCGAGAAGATGAATGAGATGATGTTTTTAGATTCGCAAGAGGGTTCAGGAAGTTGGTTATTTTACTGGATGAGGAGGAGGATAATGATTATCATAAAGGTATTTTTTTTATAGCTACTTTGGTACTGTTTTAGGAACACTAACATGAATATATTGTTGTCGTTTGATAAATGATTACCAAAAGGTAGCATATTTAGAATGATCTTTAAGCGTTGTTAATCATTAATATATCTGCATAATAATTTTACCTTCCTTCGGTCTTTCGAGTTATCTTATTTTGTTCATTTTGAAGTGATCATTATGCCTTTTCCTTTATGCCAGAAAAACTCCGAGAGATTTAACAGAGGCATCATTATCAGGTTCTGGAATTTCCATTATAGCAGCTGTTTTCATGATTTTTTTGTTTGGAATGGTAAGAGCTAAGACGCTCCTTTTGTTCCAAGATCTTTATACTTCTTGCTTACATGTATGATATATTCAATATTACTTAGTGGCGCATTTTCTCTATCATACGCAAATGTAATGAAAATATTACGCGCATGTAGATTACTAAAACTAAATTCGGGCATATTGCAGGAGCTAAATAGTTATCTGACTATTACTACCTCAATGTCTATAATAGTTGACAAAAGCTCTATTGAGGACTCCATACGCATAGACCTTAACATCAGGTATCCTCCATGTCAGTTAGTTACACCTTTCTTCACTATTCAAAAATCTATGAGAATATAACCATGCTAAAGGGGTGTTTCTGGACTGTCTTTTAAACATATTTAACCGTCTTGAAATAACTAGAATCACATTAATAACTTTAATGCAATGTAGGAGATAGTGAGTGGATTGACGTATGTTGTTCAATATCAGTTGTATGCAGAGGATGAATTCGATGAGGGATAGGGGGAAGATGAGTTTGGAAGGTGGTGGTGAAGATGAGCAGGAACAACCCGAGCGAAAAAGGCCCGCTTTAGCCAGGTAAAGACTAATCAATGATTGAGATATGGTTGCTGAAAATGTTGTTGTTTGTGTATGTACTACATCTTTAATTGTTCAGTTCGACGCCGCCTTCTGCAATATCGAAGGCGAGGTCATCTAAATATCAGACTTTTCCGGTCCATATGGCAGGGGCGAATAAGGAGGAACTAATAATGGTATGTTTGCTGTTCAAAATTTTTGAAGACCATTCTACTTAAGTTAATAATAAGTATACATTGATGTACTATTGTTTGCGGTGTGATTTAGAGAAAGTGGACGAGCAGGAGTAGACTATAATTTGGTTTTTGTTTTTCCATATTCCAGAATCGGGTTTTTACAGGAATTGACCGGCTCAAGGGTGGCCTTACTTGGATGGTTTATCAGTTTGGATTTCTTAATTATTCCAAGTAAGTTTTTATGTTAACTTTACTTTGTTTTTCATTTTTTTTTCATTTATATATATTGGTTGGGTTTTTATGAAATCAGTCGGGTTTGAGATAGGGTTTCCGGCATTGAGTTTAGGGGTATTTGGAATTGGGTTGTCCTATTAATTTTTGGATTTTTGTGAAATGGTTCATGAGAAGCCGAAAACCTGAAGTTCATAGTTTTTAGGATTTCTATGTGGTTTGCAGTGAATTTGAGGTCAAAGAATATTGTAACTCATGAGTTAGGAGTCAGATTCTAGGCCAACAACGTGTTTGGGATTGCTTATATTTTTTGTTTAGCTCCTAGACATCTTATTTACTTACAAAATCTTGCAACGTGTTTGCTGTAGAAATATGATTATTCTTAACCGAATTGGTTGCAGACTCATCGCCAGTGTATGATGATATTGCAAGATTTTGTAAATAAATAAGATACGCTTCCTGAGAAAAGGTGCGCTTCCTGATCTGAAAATAAAAATATGATTATTCTTACTGAAAAGTATTTCACTTATTTTTATAACTGTCACACTTATGATCCTATGAAAACTTGATGACAGACTAGAATCCTGCCATCTATGCCATGTCCATCTTCAAAAAATATACAGAATTCTCACAAATGTTATACGGTAAACATGTTTCTAACTATCTCCATTCTAAACAATAGGAAAATATAAGAAATTTACTTAACGTTTAGCGCTACGGTTGATNCAGCTCCTGAGAAAGAAATGGCTTCAATAAAAGGTACGTTGCTACTGGCAAAAAGTACTGTCTGTAAAGAACTCTTCAAGGATGATAAACAAAGCAGTGCGAATGCAAGCGAGAAAAAACCAAAACGCGACTAATAAGAAATAGCAGTTCAACAATATCTTTTGATAACAATGACATGCCACAGCTAGGACTTAGTTTGTAATATATATAATAGTTTACGTACGTAGATGTAACCTACCTACTTAACTCTTATGTAATATCCCCATAACTCATCCCTTTTGGAAATGGAAAAATGTTCAGTTGTTGTTAATCGTATGGCCATACTTTGTGCACAACCGGTCATTGCCATATTAACTCTTTACAGGTTGCTAAACGAGGCGACAAAAAATGCCTATGGCCGTCCTTCACATATAATTTTTAGTACCAAGTAGATTAACAAATCAAAATTGAAAAAAAAAAGAAAAAAACGTTATCTATTTTACTTTCAAACAAAAGGAAATCCAACTTCTATTTCTATGTTATAATCCTAACTAAATTCTCCGGCAACTACAACGCCCTGCCGCAACGCGGCGGACAGGGGCCATACTCGTTGATAATAATGAGAAACGCATATTAATACCAATACTACTTAGAGCGGTGGGTATTGTCGTGCCAAACTTTTGGTGTCGTTCTCCAAAAGTACTGCCACATCAGCAAAACACTGAACAACACCAGAATCCTTTTGGCACCACATTTTGTGCCGTTACTGTTGGCACCAGAAAATGTGATGCCTCATTTTTTTTTTTTTTTTTCATTTACATAAAATAAAACATACATAATATTAACTAATTTCTTTGCTTTTTATCAAATATGACAATAATTTGTACATATATTATTGTACACAATTTTACTACTTGAATAAATGAATTATTAGTACACATCTGGCCCAATTTAAAAATTACTAAACCTGGCCCAAAATCACATTTAACTAAACCTGGCCCAAGTGTCTTCTTCTTCTTCCTTGAATCCTTCTGCCAAACCTGCAAACAAAACACCCACCAAACCTGCAAACAAAAAAAAAACCACAACACAGCACAAACACAACACACAAACACAAACAAAAAAGAAAAAAACCCACCAAACCAAGGGGAAAAAAATCCAACCGCGCTGGGTGGTTCTAACGGCGCAAAGAGCTATGGCGCCACCTCCGTAACCGTGCGCCGTTCTCCTCTTTGGGCTGGTAGCTTGGCGCAAGGGAATGGCACGATGATACCCTCAGCTCTTTATAGAAAATGTCCAACCGCTGGTATTAAAACAGACCCATAATGCTCACAAAGTCAAAGACACCAGGTTGTTAATAATCAAAGCCCAAAAAGGCTTTGAATTGAAAAAATCGGAAATACTCTTTGGGCCTAAATCCTCTAACCCCATATATCATCGTTGTGTTTGACATTGACATAATTTTTTTTATTAATATATCAAAAAACTTTAGTGATGTCACAGTTAGCTTCAATTTGCACTATCAACCAATCACAAATCTTTATTTATTCCAAATCAAAATCCTGGCTTTGATGATGCCATTATTCTTGTATTTTTAGATAATTACTTATTACGGTCCAGATTAATTTTCATTTTGATTTAAAGGTAGAGAATGATTTAGTCAAACTTGTGCAATGCATAGGCAAACATATTAACACTCTTCTAAAGTTTTTTGGAAAAGAAAAAGAAAGTAAAGGAAAGCAAAGTAAAAAAAAAAGGGAAGGGAAGAAATGATGTGAACATATATGCGTTCTCAAGTTGTACAAGAATTAGAAGAAAGAAAGAAATAAATACCTATGTCATTTTTACAATAATGGACTTAGGTAATTTAAAATATCATCTTTACTTTATTTTCACCCCACAAATAAGATGAAAGTTTTGAAACAAAAAACTCACTACTTTCGTCCCCTTTTTCACATTTTACTTTCACTTTCACTATAAAAAAACTTAAGAACACATCATTATTTTTGTTTTATTCACTTTCCACCCAAAATCAAAATTAGAGTGCATATGAAATTCTCTCATATAAAGTTTCAACTAAAGAAGGTTTATCATTATATCAATTTAATGTTGGAGATTTTGCACAATACAAAAATAAAATGAAACTTGTTGGCCTTTGGATCAAAAGTTTTGTACAATCCAACTCATAGGTTCATAAACATAAGTTGGTCGTCTTGGATGGCTATGTTTAGCAAAACACATAACTTTAAACATTTGAGGATATCTATTCAGTCAAGAGAATCCAAAAACCTCTATGCAGGTCCAAAAGAATTTATCAAATGAATTTTTTTGGCAATAAGAAGCTGGAACTTTTACATAG
>LBNU01034272.1:72412-91916 GCA_014162995.1 Artemisia annua | reverse complement strand
CGCTATCACATCAACACTTGATCTCTATAACACCAGAACATATAACTCAACACAAAACACCCTCCCTCCAAAAGTTGAAATTATAGTACACCTTCTTACCGGCACAGATAACCCAATAAAACATAAATACAACCAAAATTAGGGCTGAGCATCGGTCCCGGACCGCATCAACCAAGACTAAGACCGAATTAGCTCAAAAGTCGAGACCGGAAACCGGTCGGTCCGGTCTGGTCTCGGTCGGTCCGGTCCAACACAGCAAAATAGTCGGTTTGTGGTCCGGATCGGACCGGACCGACAAAAACCGAGACCGAATTAGCCCAAAAGCCGAGACCGAGGACCGGACTGAATGTGATCGGTCCGGTCTCGGTTGGTCCATCGGTCCGGTCCATTCAGGTGGTTTGCTCAGCCCTACCGCCAATTGTACGCTCGCTCTTATTAGGAGATGGAGTGAATGATAATTCGTTTGGTAAAAGTATATGAAAGAGACATATACCATCTTGGGCCACAACAAATTAAACATAACATATTGGGCTAACATCTCCAGTCCATACAAGTAACAGCTTACAACCCATAAACCCACCAAACCAAAGCCTAAAATATAAACAAAAACAAAAAACACAAAAAACCCGGTTCAATCTCTTCATTACACCGTTATCTCACTCGCTCACTATTTCACCTCCTCTTTGTGGATAACATTTTATCAAACACCTTCACTACACCTGCAAATTTTATAAAAAAATAAAATAAAAATGTCAATATCATCTTCATTAGCTTCAACAATCTTCCCATTATGCAACTCCTCATCATCCTTAACACCCAAACACCCATCAGCAGCCCATTTCACGCCAGCTCTACCAACCACCAGAATTCAGTTACAGTCCAACCGTAGCTTTAGGCCCTTTGCTGTTCCTGAAGCTTTGGAGCAGTTACCTGAGGTATAATCAAATTTGGGTTTTGAATTTTGTGAAATTTTATTTGGGTTTTTAATGAATTTTGGGTTTTTTGTTTTGTTTTGTTAGGTTGAAGATGGTGAAACTGCTACTGGGATTGTGGGTGCTGAATCTGACAAGGTGAGTTTTGGTTAAATGGTGTGATATATAATAGGGTTTTTAAGAGGAATTTAGGGTTTAGGTGGTTGTTTTCTTCTTGTTTTGTGAAATAAGATGCTGCGAATGTACCCGGTATATTAGGTTTTAAACTTTTAATTGATTAGGGGCAAAAATGAGATGCGAATGTACCCGGTATGTTAAGATGGTGATTAGTTGTAAATTATTAAAACTCCTAGGGGCAAAAATGTCACAAAATACCCCAAGAAGACCGAATTTGAAAGATTAGTACCCGTATAAGGAAAAAAAAAAATTGTTCGATACCCAAAAAAAAAAAACGGTGGCAAGTATGATACCTTTATAAAACATTTTCCCATTAGGTTACTTAGGGAAGGCGAGTGTTTCACTTAGATGTAAGTGGTCTAACTAAGGTTTTATCTGTATTGATTACCTCTTTGTGAGGACATTAGGGTGCCTAACCACTAGGCCACCTTAGTAGAGGTTCTTTGGTCGCCTAGTGCCAAAAGGCTTGTGACAAATGTGTCAAGTCTGAAGATCAATTCATGCTATGTGCAAACAACCCTAAAGTGGCCACATTGGAAAGCGAGGGCTTTTAGTCTGTGTGGTGATGGGCTCAAACTTCAAACCCCGTGGATTAGTCGGCTAAACGGCCGGAAACCATGGTTACCCAAAAAAAAATGTAGTGAAAGTAACAAATGTACCATTTATTATCTGGTAAAAAGTGAAAGTATGTTTGCATCTTGGTGTATTTTCCTTACATGTTTCTTACGGTTGTCTTACGGAAATTATAATCTATCCCCGGTTGTCTTACTGAAACTTCTTACATATGATAAGTTTTCAAGTTGCTATGACCACTTTAGTTCTGTAGGTATATTTTCTACACACCATGCTTAAAAACGATGCCAAAATATTTCCATTATTGTTGTAGTAACTTGGCATGCCATCTTCGGCAAAAATCTTGAACGATACTTGCTAATACATTAAAAGGTTTGTTGCTAAAATGTGTTGCTATTCTGGAAAAACAAAACCTGATAATGAAGGTATTCTGTCAAGTACTATCACCATTTTACCTTTGTTAAAACAGATTTGAGGCAGTTTCATGCTTTTGATTATAAAGTTTAGAGTATGTGGGATGTGTTGAATCTTAATAGTCGTAGGAAGTAGGAATGAAATATCATACCATTCATTATAGGAAGACAATTACTGTTTAAGAAGGAAATGCTAGATGGTAAATAGATGAAAGTTAAATACGACTTTTGAACTGCTAAACGTGTAATCAAGTGTGCAACTGTCACAACTGCTTTATCAATATATTATAAACGATATCTATAGCTTCAATGAGCGAGCGGCTCTTATATTGATCAGTTTGTTCACTGAACACTCGTATAAGCTGAAACGTTATCTTGTTTTTCAGTTGGCACCGAAACAGAAAATAAGGATTAAGCTGAGGTCGTATTGGGTACCTCTAATAGAAGACTCTTGCAAGCAGATAATGGACGCCGCAAGAACAACAAACGCAAAAACCATGGGTCCTGTTCCATTGCCAACCAAGAAGAGAATTTATTGTGTTTTGAAGTCCCCTCACGTTCACAAAGATGCGAGATTCCATTTTGAGATCAGGACGCATCAGAGGCTCATCGACATCCTACACCCAACCGCACAAACCATTGACTCGTTGATGCAACTTGATCTACCTGCAGGTGTTGATGTCGAGGTTAAGCTTTAGAATTGTATTTCAAGTCCTTTTTTGGTATTAAATGTTATTTACACTAATGTGTAGTAGATCTGTTACTTGTATTGATTAAAGGAATGGTGTTTAGTAAAATATTTTGTAATGTCATAACTTTGAAATGATGGTCCGCAACTCCGCAAGTCACAAATGGTTCTGGTTGTTGTTTGCAATCGAAACTTGATNGAAATCATAATCTATCCCCGGTTGTCTTACTGAAACTTCTTACATATGATAAGTTTTCAAGTTGCTATGATCACTTTAGCTCTGTAGGTATATTTTATAGATTCCATGCTTAAAAACGTTGCCAAAATATTTCCATTATTATTAACTTGGCATGCCATCTTCAACAAAAATCTTGAACGATACTCGCTAATACATTAAAAGGTTTGTTGCTAAAATGTGTTGCTATTCTGGAAAAACAAAACCTGATAATGAAGGTATTCTGTCAAGTACTATCACCATTTTACCTTTGTTAAAACAGATTTGAGGCAGTTTCATGCTTTTGATTATAAAGTTTAGAGTATGTGGGATGTGTTGAATCTTAATAGTCGTAGGAAGTAGGAATGAAATATCATACCATTCATTATAGGAAGACAAATTACTGTTTAAGAAGAAAGTGCTAGATGGTAAATAGATGTAACTAAATACGTCTTTTGAACTGCTAAATGTGTTATTAAGTGCGCAACTGTCACAACTGCTTTATCAGTATATTATAAACGATATTTATAGCTTCAATAAGTGAGAGGCTCTTATATTGATTAGTATGTTCACTGAACACTCGTATAAGCTGAAACGTTATCTTGTTTTTCAGTTGGCACCGAAACAGAAAATAAGGATTAAGCTGAGGTCGTATTGGGTACCTCTAATAGAAGACTCTTGCAAGCAGATAATGGACGCCGCAAGAACAACAAACGCAAAAACCATGGGTCCTGTTCCATTGCCAACCAAGAAGAGAATTTATTGTGTTTTGAAGTCCCCTCACGTTCACAAAGATGCGAGATTCCATTTTGAGATCAGGACGCATCAGAGGCTCATCGACATCCTACACCCAACCGCACAAACCATTGACTCGTTGATGCAGCTTGATCTACCTGCAGGTGTTGATGTCGAGGTTAAGCTTTAGAATTGTATTTCAAGTCCTTTTTTGGTATTAAATGTTATTTACACTAATGTGTAGTAGATCTGTTACTTGTATTGATTAAAGGAATGGTGTTTGGTAAAATATTTTGTAATGTCATAACTTTGAAATGATGGTCCGCAAGTCACAAATGGTTCTGGTTGTTGTTTGCAATTGAAACTTGATCATGCCTTTGCATTATGAAGTTTTCATTGGTTACGTGCTTCGACTTCATATGAACTGCTAACTTGAAAACACTTTGGGACATGACCTGTAAACTTTGAATCATAACTTAACTTGAAACTCAAAAAGCATGATCAAATTTGAGGTTTCAAGTCAAGATACAAACAACTTTAAAGTAGTCGCACAATCTTTTAAAAATGGAGGCTCTATCTAGTTTGTGTTTGAGTCTGTGTGTTAGGTTTAAACCCATTAGTTGGTTAAAATGTATGAAATCTAAAGAAGTCAGTTTGACTTCTTCACAGTCAAACATCAACCAAGCTAATGGAGCCAATAGAACAGTACTCAATGCAAGAAGACATGGTCTCCATAAGATGGTGATCACACACAGAAGTAGCTTAGTTCAATGCAATGCAATGCAATGTAATTATGTTAGCATAGCAGTAGAACTCTATTTAGATAGCTTTGACTTTTCAGTTTGACTTTCATTGTTCATGTATAAATAGTTGAGTTGTAAACTGGATTCATTAATGAAAGCAACCATTTCATTCATTTCTCTCTAAATTCAATATGGTATCAGAGCCATCCAGTGCTCTAACAACCACGTAACCATCATTACAAACTTTCACCACCACCATAACAAACAATCACCACCATAAACCACCATAAACAACCATCAACCACCACTGATTCTTATCAATTTCTCTGAAAATCACCACAATTCACCACAAGAAACTTCATACGATCATCAGAATCATCACAAGATCACTCAATATGCTTGACCCTCATGTTTGACCTAAAACAATGCACTACACCTATACTAATTCACTTACCAAATGGTACCACAACTACAATTAATATGACTGGCTCAGTTCTAGTTAAACCAAACCTTTTGTTAACAGGAGTACTTTACATCCCTACCTTCACATACAACCTCATCTCCATAAGTAGACTCACCAATTCTTCACACTCATCTGTGACATTTACTCACAATTAGTGCATTTTCCAGGGCCATGATGGCTCACAAACCAAAGGCAATCTTCATGGAGGTCTCTACACTTTAACACCACCAACTATCACAGCTCAACCAACAATTCTCTCAAGTTTCAGCTCAACTTACCTCTGGCATGCTAGACTGAGGCATCCTTCTTTTCAAGTGTTGAAGAAAATCAAGCTCATCTCATCACTCTTTCATAATAATGTAGAAACAAAATGTTCAGTGTGTCCATTGTCCAAACAACATTTACTTCCTTTTCCAACTAGTACTTCTCAGGCTCTTAGTGCTTTCTCACTTGTTCATTTGGATGTCTGGGGTCCTTACAAACATCCCACAATCAATAACTGTACATATTTTCTCACTGTGGTTGATGATTTCTCAAGAGCAACATGGACCTATTTGCTTCCTAGTAAACATCATGTATGTACAACTGTTCAAATGTTCAATTCTTATGTCAATACACAGTTTCAAACAAAGATCAAAACCATCAGAAGTGATAATGGTACAGAATTTCTAAACCAATCATTCACTGCTTTCACACACACAAATGGAATAATCCATCAAACTTCATGTCCCTATACACCACAACAAAATGCAAGGGTTGAGAGAAAGCACAGACATCTTTTAGAAATGGCCAGATCACTATTCTTTCAAGCTCAGTTTCCAATTCACATGTGGGGTTATTGTATTCTAGCCTCCACTTATCTCATAAACAGATTACCCTCCAAAGTTTTAAACAACAAAAGTCATTATGAAGTACTTTATAACACTACACCAAATCTGGAACACTTGAGAGTTATTGGCTGTCAAGCACATGTTTACACCCATACCACTGATAAGTTTGGACCAAAATCAACACCCACAGTCTTTGTAGGTTATCCACAAAACCAAAAAGGTTATCTTTTATACAACATTCAAACCAAAAAGACCACTGTGAGTAGGAATGTAATCTTTGATGAGTCAATATTTCCATTCCACAAAACACAACAATCACACTCATGTGACCCATTTCACTCACCATTGCAATATTCACCCATTCACCCTCCACATGTTACTTCTACGGATCAACCAACACCATTACATCAACATCCATCACCTCCCATCACACCTATGCCTCAAAGTACTCCTGTACCAAACACTCCTACATCAAATACATCACCCATACCATCACCTGAACCTATCACAGAACACTATTCTACTCCATCACCTATACCATCACCTATTTCCACTATTTCCATACCCACTCCATCTTCCTCAACTTCACTTTCACCTGAACCATCAATCTCAGAACCAACAATGCCACCCCCTCAACCCACAAGAACCTCCACCAGAACCAAAACAATTCCAGCTAATCTTAAAGACTTTAAATACACATTACCACCATCACTCATCAACAACACATCCAAATATCACCATTCTAAATACATTAACTACAAAAACATAAAACCAAAAACATACAGAATGATAAGGTGTACAGATAAGATTACAGAACCACAATCCTTTAAACAAGCAGTCAAAAATCCGAATTGGGTGGATGCAATGGACAAGGAAGTTCATGCATTGGAGCAAAACAACACCTGGACATACACTCTTTTACCAAATGGTAAGGTTCCTATTGGGAGTAAATGGGTGTACAAGATTAAACTAAGGGCTAATGGCACCATTGAGAGATACAAGGTCAGGTTAGTAGCAAAAGGCTTCACATAACAAGAAGGTATGGATTACAATGAGACATTTGCTCCTGTTGCAAAGATGCCCACAGTTAGAACCTTAATTGCAATAGCAGTGCATAATGGATGGCAAATTCAGCAGCTTGATGTGAATAATGCTTTTCTGCATGGAGATCTTAATGAAGAAGTTTACATGACCATTCCACAGGGCTACAACAAAGATTTGCCACCAAACACTGTTTGCAAACTCAACAAATCACTCTATGGCCTTAAACAAGCTAATAGACAGTGGTTTGACAAATTGACTGCATTTTTACTTGGCATGGGTTTTAGACAGAGTTATGTGGACACTTCCTTATTCACAATCAAACACCAAGACTCAATCACTTCACTCTTAGTGTATGTTGATGACATCCTTCTGACAGGCAAAGATCCTTCCTTTCTTCAACATATCAAGGATCAATTACACCACAAATTCAGTATCAAAGACCGAGGAGCCATCCATTACTACTTGGGAATTGAAGTTCTAAGAAACACCACTGGTCTCACTATGAGCCAAAGGAAGTATGCCTTGGATCTTCTCAAACATGCTGATTCTCTTGATGTCAAGCCTGTAGCTACTCCTCTGGATCCAATTGTGAAGCTTAATGACACAGATGGTGATCCACTCCCTGATCCTACTCTATACAGGACACTTGTTGGCAAATTGATCTATCTCACCATCACAAGACCTGATTTATCATTTGCAGCACAGGCTCTCAGCCAATTCTCACACAATCCTAGAACATCTCATCTTCAAGCACTTCAGAGAGTTCTTAGATAGATCAAATTGTGTCCTGCTCAAGGTATTTTCTTCACAACTCAGAACAATATGGAACTAACAACCTATTGTGAGAGTGACTGGGCAAGTTGCTATACAACAAGGAGATCAGTATCTGGCTTTGCTATTTTTCTAGGGAATAGTCTCATTTCATGGCAATCCAAGAAGCAGTCAGTGGTTTCTAGATCCTCAACTGAAGCTGAGTACAGGGCCTTAGCAGATTCAACTTGTGAGATTTCATGGCTTAAGTGTTTACTTCTTGACTTGGGAGTTCAAATTCCTACACCCTCTTTGGTCATGTGTGATAATATTTCAACCATAGCATTGGCAAACAATCCAGTTCAACATGCTAGGACTAAACACATTGAAATTGACTGCCACTTTGTTAGAGACAAGATTAAAAGTGGACAAATCAAACCTATTTTTGTTCCTTCTCAAGCACAGGTGGCTGACCTTCTAACAAAAGGTTTGAACAAGTACTTGCACTACAAATGTTTGTCCAAGTTGTGCATCTGTGATCCCTACACAGTGCCAACTTGTGGGGGGGATAAAGAAGACAGTTTGACTTCTTCACAGTCAAAGACCACTCAAGATAATGAAGCCAATGGAGCAGTACTCAATGTAAGAAGACATGGTCTCCATAAGATGGTGATCATACACAGAAGTAGCTTAGTTCAATGTAATGCAATGTAATTATACTAGTATAGTAGTAGAGTTCAATTTATATAACTTTGACTTTTAGTTTGACTTTCATAGTTCATGTATAAATAGCAGAGTTGTAAACTGAATTCATTAATGAAAGCAACCATTTCATTCATTTCTCTCTAAATTCAATACTTATAATATCCAATCATGATTACGATCATACATGGTGTATATAAACACGGCTACGTAGTTTAGTGACCTTGTTCTTCTAATTGAGACACTTAATTGAAACTCTTTGAATAATTTGATGGCCTTCATATGATCATTTCTATCGTTTTACATGAAATTAAGCAAAAGAGAAAATATACCCAAAAAGATATGGTGAAGGAAACTTATATTAGACTTAAACAGAAGCACATAAGCTGCTGCGAAGAATAAAATTACCAACATACTTAAAGACTCCAGTGAACTAATTAGCCTCACATTGTGACAGCACAAGATCCAATTTTAGTACTTGTAGCATACGAATGCATGTTCCATTGCTTCAAACTTTACCAATAATTTCAGTTCCTTTTAAATTAAAAATATATTGATACATCAGCGTTAACAAAATAAGGTTTGAAATCAAAAGTATTTGGTCAGTAAGAAGTCTCGCAGATGGCTATATGTCTGTTGGAATAAATCTTGCTATGATGAACAAGTCACAGGTAATATATAAAGTATACTTGCTATTTGATTGATATTTACAATTATTGTTCATGCTATTTTACAGACACTTGTCCATATATATACATACCGAAAAGACACCATGAAACAGTATGTTGTTTCATGAAACGGTGCCTATTCTAATAACCGACTCCAACTGACAATAACTAAACGTTACAACCCTACTAAAACGGTTTATACCGTTAATAAACACCCAGCCCAATACTGTCTTGGGTTTACAGACTTCTAAACTAAATACATAATATATATAAACACTTAACTACCCTAACTTTGCTTCTATAACATTAAAGTCCAATATTCACCCCCCTAATGTTATAGATGGCAATCATGTCTTCTTTACTTGACTTCACAATAATGTGGGTTCATCGTCAGTTTCATAATTAAGATGTGCTTGATTCTCCTTGTCTTTCTTCTTCCATTTGGTGCATTCCTTTGCGAAATGTCCATGCTCACCACATTCATAACACCTCATTTTATTCTTGCTTTGTTCTCCTTGCCTTGTGTCTCTTTCTCGTCCTTTTCCTACTTTGTTAAAGTTTCTTCCTCCTCCTTGATTGCTTGAACTTGCCATCAAAAGTTTGTTTTGATAATTTTCTTCATGTTCGTCTTGACTTTAAGGCGTTCTTCAAAAGTTATTATTCTTCTCATTGCTTCTTCAAATTACATTTTATCAATCTTGGAATATTGCTCGATAGATGCCACGATCGGTAGAAACTTCTTTGGAACGGAGTTTAGTAATTTTATGACGAGTGTTTTGTCTTTAAGAGTTGAACCAAGACTTCTAAATTTGCATCTTATGCTTCCCAATTTTCCGGCAAAGTCGCTTACGGTTTCGTTATTTTTCATTTTCAAAATCTCCAATTCGCTCCTTAAAGTTTGTAGCCGTGCTTTCTGAACTCTGTTCTCTCCTATATATCGTACTTTAATTGATTCCCATACTTCCTTTGCTTTCGAGTATTGTGCAACTTCCATTAGAATATCTTCCGGAAATGTTGTGAGGATCATTGCTTTTGTTGTATGCATCTTTCTTTCATCTACTTTTTCTGTATCTTCAAGCATTTCCCAAAGACCATATGCCTTTAAGATTGTTTCCATCTTAATTGCCCATGTTGTGTAGTTTGTTTCGGGTAGTTTCGGACATTGAAGTGCTACGTTTTGCTCACGAGTTGGTGTAGATGTATCTCCTATCTTCATGCTTTGTTGCTTTCTTACTTGCGTACTTTCTTACTTGCTTTGAAACACTGAGGTTTCTCTCACGGGGTGAAACACTATGGTTTCTCTTACGGGGTGAAACACTATGGTTTCTCTTACGGGGTGAAACACTACGGTTTCTCTTACGGGGTGAAACACTATGGTTTCTTTTATGGGGTGAAACACTACGGTTTATCTTACGGAGTGAAACACTAAGGTTTCTCTTACTTACTTTGAAACGCTAGAGTTTTGAAAACAATAGGTTTGTTTCTTACTTCTTACTATATGAACCACAAGGGTTCGGTTTCTTACTTCTTACTAGTTTTGTATTTTTCTAATTTGAAATAACTAATTTTGTCTCCCTAAATAGAAAAAAATATCAAAACTTTATTCTTACTTTCTTACTATCCTTCAATTGATTTTGGGATTTTATATGTATATATATTTTTCCTAATCAATAAATAAAGTGAAAAGAAAAAAATAAATACTCAAAAAATCTTTTTTCCAAGACCCAGTTTCTTTCTTTCTTCTTCCCCTTTACCTTTTTTTTTTTTTTTTTTTTTTGTTTTAAATATAGTATTACTAGTATATATATATATATATATATATATATATATATATATATATATATATATATATAAACCTAATTCTAATTTAGATTAAAATCAAAAAATCAAAGGTATACCAATTGTTCGTGCGTTTCTTCCTTCCAATCGGCTGGTATGATTATCAAAGAGAGGTTTTATCTCCTTCCATCGATGTTGCGGTTCTTCTTCGATTGATGCCTTCTTGATTTGGGCAAACCAAATCGGTGATTTGTCTTCTCTTGATCAGACTTTGATTATTCTTCAATCGAATGAACGTGTATTCTTTCTCCCTTTTTCTTTCTTACTTGTGTTCTTGCGGTTGATTCCCAAATCAATCTTGCTCTGATGCCAATTGTTGGAATAAATCTTGCTATGACGAACAAGTCACAGGTAATATATAAAGTATACTTGCTATTTGATTGATATTTACAATTATTGTTCATGCTATTTTACAGACACTTGACCATATATATACATACCGAAAAGACACCATGAAACAGTATGTTGTTTCATGAAACAGTGGCTATTCTAATAACCGACTCCAACTGACAATAATTAAATGTTACAACCCTACTAAAACGGTTTATACCATTAATAAAAACCCAGCCCAATACTGTCTTGGGTTTACAGACTTCTAAACTAAATAAATAATATATATAAACACTTAACTACCCTAACTTTGCTTCTATAACATTAAGGTCCAATAATGTCCTCCACACCCTTAAACATTGCTTAACGTTTTTCACTTTTCTCAGATCGCAGAAATTAAATAATATTGAGGTGTGCATAACACCCATTTTCATGGGTAATTCTGTCAAGACCCATTCCTTAATGTGTAAACTTTATCATGTAGCAATAAAACATGCAGCTTCTTAAATGATTTTATACCAACTCTAGACATGCTCGAAAACTTACCTACAATTTACATGCAAAAAGTTGATACCCTCATGGATACAAATATCACAAACTAAGTCTAAAACTAATAAGAACTTTATTACACGTAAGATTTCATTACAGAAGAATTTAATAGTATTACGGTGTGAAATTTAGAAGAACTCAATAAAGGATGTGGTCGGTGGAAGCAGTCTCCCATATTCCTCCACCCCCTGAACTTTGCTTAATTGTTTACGCTATTCACAGATCACATAAACTAATTTGAAACTAATGCAAGATCTATATCTTATCAATTAGCATTAGAACGCCTTTTTAAAAATATTCTATTCCAAAGCTAGATATGCCTTATAGGACCATAAGAATAGTTAGAAGATCATCTAGTGTATCAGACTAGATGGCACTAACACGATGAACCCCGATTTACCCTGAGGGTCTTATCTATGAGTAAACCCAAACCCAGAGTTCGATGTAGTGAATTACCTTGCGAAACTAAGCTATGATCAAACCTATAGATATAAAGTTGTAATACCTGAAAATTATAAACATGTAAAATGACCAAAATACCCTTATATCTAAAAATCTTAATAATTACTTATGAATTACCAAATAAGCCCTAACAACTCTGTAATTCACAATATATGAGCTATACACTTTAAGAAAACATACAATTAACAATTTCTTGTTCCTAATATATATATGTCACGTTTTTATATATTAAGGGTCTGAATTTATTTTTATTTTGTACATAATCATAATATAAGTATTATTGGACTAAGTTGAGTTGGTTTTGGACTCTCATTAACCCATGATGAGGCCAAACCGACCCTTACTCCTTCCATTCCAAAAATTCGGTCTTATACACATTAGATATACATATACGATACATATTATAAACCTAAACACAAACTTTGAGTCACGACTTAATTTTCTGAGGTACTTCTGATCAACTTCAAGCTTTCCAAGGAGATTGAGGTTTCTGTTCCGTGTTCCTGGTTCCTATTCGACTCATATATATATATCAGTATCACCTATATCTCTTTGTTCTATTTTCTTTGATCCATTATAGCGTATGCATGAACCTGAAATCAGTTATATAAATCGACCTATACTTTTATTAATATGTACATGTATAATTCGATGCCTAGGTCACTAAACAATAATAATGAACTATATTAACTATATGTATAATTATATAAAGGGTGTGATTTAATTCTTGTGGTGTCAAACTAAAAAGAAAATGCGAAAAGAGTTGTGTTTGGTTTCTTTTTGTCGAACAAAAAGAAGAAAAGGGTTTTGGTTTGAGTTTGGTGTCGCATAAACAAAAAGAGAAAAAGAGTGTTTCGGTTTGATTGTGTCACGACATGGTGGTGCTTGTGTGCTTGTGTCTCGGCCAAAAGAAGAACTAGGGTGCGTTTGTTCTTTGTTCACGACAGAAAAAGAAAGAAATAAAAAAGGGTTAGGGTTTATACGAGTTAGGGTTAGGGTTTGAGATAGATTTGGTTTTAATGATTAATAATGATTTAATTATGATTAGTGATTAATGAGGGGGCTAAACTAGGGTTAGGGTTTGTGTAAAATAAAAGGGTTCGATTGATTTGTAGAAATTAAAAGGGTTGTTTTGCTAATTTATAAACTTGAATGTTTGAATTGTAAACTTGATTTGGTTATGGGTTAACTTGTATTCATTAAAGTAGAAGGTGTAATGTGTAATTTTGATGTTATTAAGGTCTATTTGGTTATAAGTATATTATTATGGGTTGAATTGAATAATTTTATAACCTAAGGGTTTATTTTGTAAATCTCTAAAATATAAAGATTAATTTGTAATATATGAAAGTTAATGGTTTAATTTGGATAAATATGAAACTCATGATAATTATATTTAAAACCTTGTAATTTAGTATAATTACAATTTGAACCCTAAAATGTTGATAAATATAATAATTAACCCTAGAAATTATATTAATAATTTATATAATATTTAACTTAATAATTATATGAAATCTTACTAATTTTGGAAATCTGTTAAAGGTGGAAAATTGCTAAAAATGGAAAGCCAACTAAGAGAAGTATAAGTGATGAGACGAAAAGTGTTACGCTTTTAGGGGGTCATTTAAGCCCTAATTCGTATAAATGTGATCAAATATTGCCCTAAATCGTTCCTTTTGTCATTTTAGGTACTTTTGAGAGGAATTCTGGAAAACATGCATATTCGGACATTTTTGGAGCATAAAAGTGAAGAAAACGACAAAGTCTCAAAAGATGGTGATTTACAAGCTGACGGCGTCAGAAGTCACAAGGTGACGCCGTCAGAAAGTCTTGACAAAAGAGTGGAATCCAATTTTCAAATGACGGGCCAGAGGATTTAACACCTGACGCCGTCAGGTGTTATGAAAAGTAGGCCGTCAGGAGTAAAGTTAAAGAGTGACGGCCCAGAAGAGTTTATAAGATGACGGCGTCAGAAGTGGATCTAGGCCATCCGAGATACCTATTGGCGGCGAGTTGACGGCGTCAGCCCTTATAACCTGACGCCGTCAGAGTGTAAAATATATATATAGTTTTCTAATTTTCATTCATTAGTGTGGAACTTTGTGGAGAACTTTTAGGGCAAACCTTAAAGTCGAATTTCCTGTACTTTTTAGGGTTTCCAACCCTTGGAACCCTCATGCTTAATTAAAGATAAGTCTTCACTTTAATTCAATCAATATGTCTATGTGTTGGTTGATTATCTATCTTTCTTGTCTTTTAATTAACATGTGTAGCTAAATTCATTAGTGTTTGCTTAGATCTAATGAAACCTAACTATTAATTATTGGTTGATTGGTGTGTGTTGTTGTTTGTTGGGATGATTGTTCCATCAATGTAAGGCTCAAGAAAACTGGCCAACCTCCTTTATGGTAACGTGCTTGAATGTCTTGGGAAACATGTAGCCAAGGCATACTAGGCTATTAAGGTAGTATTTAACGCATGAGCCACTGTTTACAACCCCTATGGTTGTGCCGTGCATGGCATAGGGCGAGATAAGAGCTCATAGAATTGGAGAAATATGTATGCCACTCCATGAGTTATTAGGAATACACTCTTCATCCACACAAGTAACATACATATCAATTAACCGGTAAAAGTTAGTTAGGGAGTAATGAAATCTAAGTAAACACAACTTTCTCCATATTGTTTTCACAACCATAATAGTTTAGATATTTATTTTATTTTAATTTGCATAAGTAGTAAACTTGGGTTAGTTGACTAGCAACTAATTCCGCCCTTCTTCCAAAACCGAGATTTTACTTGCTTTCCATAAAACAATAAAAAATACAAAAAGAATCTTCCTTCCACCCTTAGACCTATTAGAGTAGTTTTTCTATCCTAACAAACACTATTCCCTGTGAGAGAACGATCAATCCCCCGTACTTACCACTATCCTATACTACATCGGTCAGGTACACTGCCTGGTGGGGTTGTAAGCCTCTTGAGATCCCTCGAGAGGTAAAACCTGTTGTAAGGTCACAAAACCACGCATCAATAAGATAAAGTTATTAACAAATTAAATGATCCCTAAATCAGGTGGATACGTTAAAGAAGAAGTGAACTCTTCCCTTCGTGAATCTTTCTTTTGATCTCATTGCTTTGCTAAGGTACGGATATTCTGACCTTATCCTTAAGGTTTCCTTTGTGATATGAACCTTTGATTTGAACCTTTGCTATGAACCTTCTGTTTTGAACCTCTGTTATGATAAACCTTGCTATTTGAACCTTTTGTTATGACAATTATGTTTTGAACCTTTATTATGAACCTTATGTTACCTGAGCTTCAATAAGCATGGGGGTTCCATGTCCGTGTCATAGATGCACCTATGGCATGACCCTAGGGCAGTAGAGTGATGTTCTGCCACGTCCCTTCCGTTATATATGAATGTGCACTAATTTTCAGGGGCGTATGGATGCATCCTAGATCTGTTTATGTTATGATATGATAAGATTTTGCTTAGTGACTGGTTGTATGTGCTTGTACCCCTTTCACTTCCGGTACATTGGAGCTAGCTACTCCTTGTACAATTTATGATTTGACGGTGATATGATAATGATATGTTTCTGAGCTCATGGTATTATTATGGTATTCTGATTCTGTTTATACAGGTGACTGTATTGTTGATATAAATAATGCATAAAAACGTTATTCATATTTTTCGATATCTCTATGTTTTGACAATCACAAAATGTAAAAACATTAAACGTAAAATTATTACGCAAACAAGTATTTAGTTACGAATATCATATTATCCAACAATATCACTTAAGGTATGAATAAACATATTTCTAATACATTTTATGATCAAAGGGATTTTTATTTAAACACTACAAAGTTTATAAAATGATATAAACACTTATATATTTTTGAAAAACACTTTTGGTAATTAAAGGAAAATGTTTAATTCATAATAAATATATGAATTTAAATTTTTAACCAAAATCAGTTAGTTTTTCACAAAATAAACTTTCCCTAGAAAAAAACAAAGTTTCAAGCCGTTACAGGAGGGCGGCCCCCTTAATTTTAAGGGGGCCGACCACCAATTAAGGGGGCCGACACGCTCCTGTTGTCAGAAACTTTTGCCTATAAATACAGGCTCAATCCTGGTATTTTTCCTCACCTTTTGCACTAAAATTTTCAGTCCCAATCCTTTCTAAACATCATTCTAAATCCTTTGATCATAAGATTATTAGTCTTTGTTTCAAGTGATCCAATCCTTTACTACTCAAAGTGCAAGAGAAGAATACTCCTTCAACATCAAGTTAAGAAGTATTGTAGATTAGTTTTGTATATTGTGTAAATCATTTGTTAAGTTGTGTTGTGCTTGTAATAAGTAGATCTAGGTGAAGTAGAAGTAGTGTTGTGAAGAAGAAGTAGTGAANNNNACTCAAAGTGCAAGAGAAGAATACTCCTTCAACATCAAGTTAAGAAGTATTGTAGATTAGTTTTGTATATTGTGTAAATCATTTGTTAAGTTGTGTTGTGCTTGTAATAAGTAGATCTAGGTGAAGTAGAAGTAGTGTTGTGAAGAAGAAGTAGTGAGAAGTAGTGAAGAAGTAGTGGCGTGTACAAGTAGTGTAGAAGTTGTGAAGAGTTGTGAGATTGGTTCTAGTTAGGATTAGAACTCGACATCTAGCTTTGTGTCGTTAAATTGGTGTAAACGAAAGTTGTGTAAGGTTTTCTCCGCCATAAGGGAGCTGTTGACATAGTGAAGAAAACTCTCGAGTAGGTGACTCGGGGAGTGGAGTAGGGCAAGGAAGGTGTCCTTGTAGCCAAACCACTATAAATCCTTTGTCTCGCGGTTAGATCTTTCCATCTCTAACTTATTACTTAGCTTACTTACTTACATCTCGTATATAGCTATAATTGTTTATATTATGCATGTGTTGATTTTTCATACTTAGCTTACATCATTATTATTTTTCTTACCTTGATATAGTTGTTCATATTGTTCAAGACTTGAGTTCACATAAGATCGAATCAAAGTTTTAAGAGTAAACGAGGTTTTAAAACTAAACTAAGTTTTCAAAAACAAAGTTTTTATAACAAACAATTGAATAAACTCGAATCAATATTTTGAAACCAACTTTTATAAAATTAAAAAGACGTAAAACTATTCAACCCCCCCTTCTAGTTTTCCACAATTGGTATCAGAGCCACGTCAAATAAGATTTTTAAAATATATTGTATTTTAAAACTTGAATCGATCTATGGAATCGGAAAAATATTTAGAAGGGCAATCTATGCAAAGACCACCACTATTTGAAAGTGATGGTTTTCTTTATTGGAAAACTAGATTCGAAACTTATGTGAAATCAAAAGATCTTTATCTTTCGCATGTCATTACCTTTGGTAATTTTCCCCCTATTCAATATAATTTTGAAATTAAAAAGGATGAAATTGTATCTTTTGAAAAACAAAATGATGATTTGAAAAAGAAACTAGCAAAAAATAGTGAGGCTAAAATGGTTATTTATAATGCGCACGCAAAGAATATGAAAGAATTTTTATGTGTAAAACCGCAAAAGAAATTTGGGATTCTTTATTAATCACTCACCAAGGTAATAGTCAAGTCAAAGATAATAAAATAGATCTTCTTGTTCAACAATATGAACAATTTACGATTCCGGAAGAGGAATCAATTGATAATGCTTTTGCTAGGTTTAACACTATCATCACAAGCTTAAAAGCACGTGATGAGAATGTTTCTAGTAAGAATTTTGTTAGGAAATTTCTTAGGGCTCTTCATCCAAAATGGCGAGCTAAAGTTACGACGATTGAAGAATCAAAGAATTTGTCAACTCTACAACTTGACGAATTGATCGGCAACTTGAAAGTCTACGAAGAAATAATAAAGAAAGACTCCGAGAAGGTCAAAGGGAAAAGAGAACAAAGCAAATCAATCGCATTGAAAGCTAGGAAGGAATCTAGTGACGAGGATAGCTCAACCTCCGAAAGCGATGACAAAAAATATGCTATGGCCGTAAGAAACTTCAAGAAATTCTTTAAAAGATGAGGAAGATACGTTAGACAACCATATGATGAAAGCAAAACAACGCAAGTCTAAAACCCCTCAACCTAGAAGAAATCAAGGTAGACAAAACCTTTCTAATAATAGTCACCCAATGTGGAATTATCCACATCAACCAAGCTTTAGCCCGTGGGGAATACTTCCACCATACATGCATCCTAGTCAAATGCAAACCATGTTTGGTTCAAACAATTTTGGACCAATGAGACAATGGGGACCAAATGGCTAAGTTTTCATTCTTCGAATAAGTTGGTATCTTATCTACACATGACTTCTATAAGTCTACATGGTAACTTGAAGTGCCTGAAGAAAATCTATTGAAGACTAAAAGGTACACTTTTCTTTTATGTCCATCGCTATAATTTGCATGCTTAGATAAATGATTAGTTAGATTAATACTTAGCTATACATATATATTGTTTGTAACTCTTATACATATATACGTACTTAATAGCTTATATACTTATAACCTAGAAACATCATTAGTTGACTTTCCTAGGAATATAATGAAATTGTTCATTGTCAAACGAAATAGAAAATGGAAATCTTCTATATCCACTATTAGCAAACTCATGGTGATGAAGTGAAATGAGTTAAGTGGATTAATCGTTAATATAGAAGTAGAAATAGATCCCTCGCGTAAGAAAACTATGGATGAAACAGCTCTCGTAGACTATGGCATTAGGTTAGAAAATGTCCCTATTATGTGCAATAACAAAGGTGCTATATATTTAAGTAAGAATCCTGTTCAACACTCTAGGACTAAACATATAGAAATACGTCATCATTTTCATAGGGATAATGTACAAAAAGGAAATATAACAATAGAGAAGGTAGCTTCGGAAGATAACATTGCCGATATATTTACTAAACCCCTTAAGTGTGAATTATTTAACCACTTGCGTTTAGGATTAGGAATGATGGAACAAATTGATTGAATTTTCTTAAATGTTAGAAACTTTCTGAAATTTCAAGGTTCTAAATTTTTTTTTTCTATCAGATGGGCGGACCCCTTAAATTTATAAGGGCGACCCCCTTAAAATTAAGGGGACCGGCCTCACTTTAAGGGGGCCGGCTATCTGAGCTTTAAAACTTTAAGCTTTCTTTTCTTTCTCCTCAAGTCTGAGTCTAGGATTCTGTTTTGCATAAAAATCAGGAATTGAGATATTTTGTTTTGCATAAATATATTCTCAAAGGAAACCTCAATTCATTTTAAAATCATTCTCACGTATAGGAAAGCTAATTGTTGAATAATGATAAAAACGTTTTTCTCTCAAATCATGCATAATAGTCTCACTTTCGTTATCTATATATATAT
>LBNU01034272.1:35272-49388 GCA_014162995.1 Artemisia annua | reverse complement strand
TTCTGCCTCTTCTCCAACGGCTATAATCTTATCTTTACATAATCTTGTTTATTTGATGAGTTATATTCACTATTGAATCTCATCTCTTTTGTATCTGTATTGTATGTGATTGTTCACATACTTACTTTGATCTCTTCTTGTATTGAACATACTACTTATTATTTGAATCAAGGGGTGGTTGGTTGGATTCTACCTTGTGTTCTTAATATCTTTTACACATTGCCTGACTTTTCGTTGGTGTGGGATGGCATGGGAATTTCCATTGACCAATTCCGCTCACTTTAAAGGTTATCACTGTTTGATTCTGGCATGTCTTCCTGTTTACCCATAGTGAATGAGAAAGCACTTATAAAAACTTTCCATTCATAGAAAATGTTAGCAAAACCACCCGTTAATTAATAAACAAGTTAACACATTAGTTGGCTTCTACTACTTGGATGCCTTAAAAACATTCTGAATGCTGGCGATAAAGTTGAACTTGTGAATGAAATAAAACCCAAAGTGCTATCAGCTGATATAACGCATGCAACCTACTTTCTCTACAAATGTAGACCAATCTACATTTGAGTATTTCGAATGGATGTGTGGTTTGTCTATTTAGTAAGCCCTCCAGGTAACCCAGTTATCAACCAAAGTTTGATGCAAACAGTTACAACCCACAAAATAAACTCAAGCTGAACACTGTTGCACGACAGAGGAGTGATGGTTGGATGGAAGTAAAAGTACAACAGTTTGATACCAAGAAGACTCCTGAAACAGTTTCTATGCATTTTACTTTTGAGCATCCTGTTAAGAAGGATCTTAGCGGGCATTGAGCTTAGACCCATATAAATTCAGTCTCTTTTTAATACAAGGCTCTATTAAGTGTAATGACAGTGTACCCATTTGTAATCAAAGGCTTAAAAGGTGGTCTGTTTATGGGAGATAAATATCGCTGAAGTTGAAATTCCAACCTAATATGAGTTAAAAACTTAAAATTAAATATTTTAAAGCGTAATATAAGATATGTTTGAAAAAATGTCTATAAGAGGATTGGGTGTAGTGAAGAAGCAAACTCTTCATTTGAGTCCCACTCTTGCCACATCACCACAACACCTCTTCACAACTAACCCCCTCCTCACCAACAACTAACCTCAACTTCTTCATTTGCGCCCCACCACTTAACTTTTTTTTTCTTTTTTCATTTCATTAAATAAAATAAATTCATTTCACTAATTATTAAAAATAATAAAACACACTAATTTTATTTCATCCAAATAAAAACGTTACAATACGATACGAAAAAAAAAAAAAAAAAAAAAAAAACTGATACGAAAAGAAAAACATATGATACGAGAATAAAAAAAACAACACATAACACTAATAAGAAAATAAAGCATTTTATTCGTCGTCGTCGTCGCGAGGGAGATTACGGTATTTCTTTGTTATCAATGCTTGTCTTTGGCGAATGATCGCGGCTCTTATCGTCGCGAGGGAGTTTGTGTGTGTTTAGTTACTTTAACTTTATAAACAAAATACATTAAAAAAAAAAACGACCGTTTGAAAAATCCGTTTGTTCCACTGCCACTTGTACTCTTTCTCACCTTTTTGTCAGACTTAAACCTCGCCGTGGAAGTGAAGAGGGAGGAAACGGCGAGCTGTGGCGAGGGGGGGCGGTGTGGCGGCAAACCACGGCGAAGACGGCGAGCTTGCCACGTAGGAACGGCGAGGGTGTGGTCGTTTCTGCACCCAGTGCTCTAAAAAGAATGAGTGAAAACAGGGGTCCTTTTAAGTTTTAGCACGGTGTTGGGGTGTGGGCAGTTTTATGTGTTTATATCTGGATTTTTTTTTCAAGAATTCACTTTAATAAGGGATCAAGAACGGAGGAAGAAGATGATCAATTTCGGCCATGCTCACATTGCACCCCTATAGTTTATAGTTCTTACACTTTTGTCTTAACTCTATAGTTGTATATCTCATTCTCAACACCTCCAAAATAGCTTTATAAAATTGACAGTTTCTGCCCTTGTGTGAGAAATTATTTCAATGGTGTTCGATTGATGTTGGTCGGATAATTATTGAGTGTGGCTTCACTGTTTTGATATTTTTATATAATTGCAATACATTTTTAATATTCATTACAAAATTTAATGCATCAAATGTTTCAAGTTACAGTGCCATAGTTTATAAATAAGTATAAAGGCATCAAAATCCACACAAACAAGCAGACAACCATGATAAGGATCTGCTTTTAATATCACGTAGGGCCTCTTAAATCCACGGGATAGCCGTGAGCCTATGATGGTAACTAAAACCCAAGTCAATGTGAAGAACCCAGGTGAAACAAGATTCCTTTTGAAGATTGTTAAAAAAAAAAAAAAACACTTAATGTATAAACATATTTACTGGATTGTCATGATTGTCCCCTATAACACAATAGCTATTTCATTAATGGTTGAGAAAAGAAGAAGTTGCTGAAAATTACATTTATTTACAGTGTTGACCTTTATATTATATAGTTACATTTTCTGACCTTCGATTAACTCTGTAAACTGACTTAGCAATCTATCAAAGTACAAAATATAGTCCCGGCCTAAAAAGATTTAACAAGGACTCTCAGATTCTTTCACCCTTTAATTTACATCACCAAAGGAAATATTTTCTTGGAAAGTTATACAAATGATCAAAAAACCTTTTCGCTTTGTTTATTAAGTTATGGTTTTGTGTAAATATGTTGCATATTAGTACCAATTTTTTGATATATTAAACAGACAATAGTGAACAAAAAGTGTGTGCGATGGTATCAAAGAGATAGACAGGGCAACCAAGAATGATTCTTTTATTCAATAATGAGTTACAATAGTCGGCAAGATTGCCACATAAACTAAACTGAACGATTACACTATGAGAGAGATAAAAAATGATCAAATATTACACAAACGTGTAGAGAGAGAGAGAGAGAGAGAGAGTGAAAGATAGCAGCTTTAGAGAAAGACTGCGTATGCTAAGTGAGTCTTAGGGTTTAGAGATGAGACCCTTTTATAGTACAACGGTTCCAAACTTGACATAAATAGCCCCTTGATTCCAGCAATCAATAGTTAATGGTCCAACATACTTTCTTGGTTAGACAAGGTCAATCCCTGAGATTGCTCAATCAATCATAGCATATCCTTTTATTAATGAGTCCAAATATAGAACTTATTCCTGCACGCTAACACACACAAGTGAGACCAAGATGAAAGACATGTTTGTGAGACAGATTACATTGATGTTTTGGAACATTCCCCCTTAATCTGTTTCCCAAACATGTCATATAATTTCAACTTTTCACATAAGAATTTGTGTTGATACACTGGTAGATGTTTTGTCAGTATGTCTGCAGTTTGCTCAGAGGAGCCAATTTTGATGGCACTCAGAACACCTTTTGCAATTTTTTCTCGGATAAAGTAAACATCTATTTCAAAGTCCTTTAATCTCTCATGGAAAACAGGGTTTACAGCAAGTTGTAAAGCAGATTTGTTGTCACAAAATAGATTAACAGGAAGACTTATGTTAACATTTAAGTCTTTTAGGATTTTTGTACCCAAATGATTTCACAAGCTGCAGCAGCCATGGATCTGTACTCTGCTTCTGTAGAATATTTTGAGAGAGTGTTTTGTTTTTTGCTTTTCCATGAAATTAAACACTTGTTAAAGAACACACAGTAACCAGTTACAGATTTTCTGGTTTTTATACATTTTGCCCAATCAGCATCACTATATCCTTCAAGAACATTATCAAAACTGCAATGATCATACCTTAGACCCTTACCTGGAGCACCCCTCAAGTATCTCAGAACATTCAGAGCTGAGTCCAGATGAGATTTCAAAGGATTGTGCATATGCTGTGCAAGACAATGAATAGAGTAGGATATGTCTGGTCTAGTGTGGGTAAGGTATATCAGTTTACCAAGCAGTTTTTGATAACCAGTTATATTGTCAAGTAAAGGGTCATCTTTAGTGGGAATAAAAGGAAGAACAGAGTTAGGTTCCATGGGTGTAGACACAGGTTTACACCCAATGAGACCAAATTCTTTTAGAAGTTCAAGGCAATATTTCCTTTGTGAAAGACAGATGTTATCCCCAGTTTTTATCACTTCAATTCCCAGAAAATATTTGAGAGACCCCAAATCTTTTATGTTGAACTTGGTTTTAAGGAAAACTTTGAACTGTTCAATTTCATTAACACAGTTTCCTGTGAGAACTATGTCATCAACATAAACAAGCAGAGCAATAAACTTGTCACCTTTGGATTTAGTAAACAAAGAATGATCACTAATAGATTGAACAAATCCATGTTATTTAAGAACACCAACAAGTTTTTCATTCCATTTTCTAGGGGCCTGCTTAAGCCCATAGAGAGATTTGGTGAGTTTGCAGACCATGTTTTTGTTGTTTTCATCAGAAAATCCTTTAGGAATGGTCATATACATATCCTCATCTAGCTCACCATAAAGAAAAGTATTATTAACATCAAGTTGGAAAAGAGGCCATTTGTTTTTAACAGCTAAGGCAATAAGAATTCTAACAGTGGCCATTTTCACAACAGGTGAGAAAGTTTCAGTATAATCTATGCCCTCTCTTTGGTTAAAACCTTTAGCAACTAACCTTGCCTTATATCTATTAATTTCTCCATTGGGTTGGTATTTGATTTTGTAAATCCATTTGTACCCTATGGCTTTTCTATTATTAGGCAGGGTAGTTATGATCCAAGATTTATTTTTGTTTAAGGCTTCTATTTCAGCATTCATAGCATCAATCCAATTAGGATTAAGAATGGCCTCCTCATAACAGGTAGGTTCAACACTTTTATTCAAATTAGAAGCAAAACAAAAACAATCAGAATCAAGATTAGAATAGTTAACAAATTTTTCTATGCCAAATTTAACTTTTCCTTCAACAATAAAATCATTAAGACTTTTTGGCAATCTTGTGGGTCTGGTTGAAAGCCTCCTTGATCAGGAAAGCCTCCTTGATCAGGATTGGACTCATTTGAGTCAGAGTCAGAATTGACATCAGTGTTAATGTCAATAGAGTTTGTTTCAGGTGAAACAGTGCCCTCAGGGTGTGTATTTTCTTCTATGGAAGTTGCTACAGAGTTACCATCCTCACTGAGAGGATTCAACTCTATGCCTTCATCATTGGAAGACACTCTCCCTTCATCATTGGGACTTTTAGGGTTGTCAACATCAAAAAAGTTTTTGTGATTTAAATCTTTTGACACACCAGTTTCAAAGACCTGTTTTTGAAGATTGTTTTCCATTTTGAAAGGGAACATAGTTTCATAAAACTTGACATCTCTTGAGAAAAACACATTTTTTGTTTCCAAACTTAAAAGTTTATAACCTTTTTTCTCATTTGAGTAACCAATAACGACACATTTTTCAGATCTGCTATCAAACTTATCAGAGTTATCAAGAATAGTAGCATAGCACAGGCAACCAAAAACCCTAATGTGAGAGAGTGTTGGATCACGTCCATACACAAGAGAGAAAGGAGATTTGCCAGACAACACAGAAAAAGGTAACTGTTGATAATTGTAAACAGCAGTAAGAACACATTCAGGCCATAAGTAAAGAGGTAATTCCCCATGAAACATAAGGGATCTAGCCACATTAAGAAGATGCCTATGTTTCCTTTCAGCTATTCCATTTTGTTGAGGTGTGTAAACACAGGATGTTTGGTGTAAAATACCTTTATTATGGAAAAGTTGTTGCAATCTGTTGTTAACAAATTCAGTCCCATTATAACTTCTAAAGGTTTTTACATTACATTCAAATTGATTTAGCAGCATTTGAGAAAAGTTAACAATTGAATCATAGACATCATCTTTGCCTTTAAGCATATAAACCCAGACAGATCTAGAATAGTCATCAACTATGGTTAAAAAATATTTATACCCATCTCTGCTAGTGATCTTATAGGGTCCCCAAACATCAAGGTGCACAAGTTGGCCAAGTTTAGTAGATTTATGTTCACTTAAAAGGAATGGTTCCCTGGTTTGTTTAGCTTTATAACAGGTATCACAGAGATGGGCAGATTTAGTTGGACAATCAAAGTTGAGACTGGGTTAAGGACATGAAGGACTTGGTCAGCAGGGTGACCAAGTCTTTAATGCCAAAGTGTTCTAGAAATAAAGCATGAAGAGATGTTGTAATTAGAGGTAATCTTACAAGCAGAGTCAACATCAAACAGGTATAGCCCATTATATTGATTACCAATCCCCACATTCCTTTTTGACAAATCCTGTATATAGCATTTAGATTCATCAAAGCCAACAAATAGTTTGCTATCTCTGGCAAGTTTATGAACAGATAATAGACTAACAGTGTACTCAAGCACAACTAAAATATCATGTAAGGTGATGTTGTTGTTGACTTTTAAGTCACCAATTTTGGTAATTAAGGCCTGGGTACCATTGGGTGTCCAACAGTAAGGCCAAGATTAGAAACATCAACCAAATTAACCATAGAGTTAGAACAAACAGTCATGTGTTGATTTGCCCCAGAGTCAATAATCCAACCCATACTAATTTTAGCTTTTAGAAAATTAGTGTTGCCATTGAAATATTTTTCAAAGTTAAGGTTGAATTTCACACTACCATTGAAAAAAGTTCTTGAAAAGCATTTACCTGCCCTATTGGCATTGACAGAGCTGTCATTAAGGAGGTTCATAAGTCTGGTCAATTGCTCATTGGACAAAGAGACTGGAGAATTGCTGGTTTTGTCAACACTGACAACAGCTGAGGCATTGTTACTGGTAACAGGTTTGGTATTGGCATTGAAGTTCCTTTTAGGGTGACCAGCACGGTAACCAATAATTTCGAAGCATCTATCAACAATGTGACCAATCTTATTGCAGTTGGTGCATTTAAGGTTAGGATTGGTTCCTCTGTTACTAGGATTATTACTAGAAGAAGAGTTTGAACCTTTATTATTATTAAACTTTTTCTTGTTATCAAAGAATTTTGATGAAAAAAGTTAGTGCATGTAAGGTGATGTTGTTGTTGACTTTTAAGTCACCAATTTTGGTAATTAAGGCATGGGTACCATTTGGGTGTCCAACAGTAAGGCCAAGATTAGAAACATCAACCACATTAACCATAGAGTTAGTGTGGAAAACTAGAAGGGGGGTTGAATAGTTTACCGGTATTTAAGTTAATTATCTTTTGAAACTTTACGTTTAATCAAAGATCTAAACTAAAATACAATATATAATATGCAAGAATAACAAAAGAAACAATCAAACCACAACACGATAGTTTATCGTGGTTCGGCTACAAGGACTCTTTTTCCTTGCCCTACTCCACGCCCCGAGTATCCAACTCGAGAGTTTCTTTCACTAGTCAACAAGCTCCTTTCACAGGCGGAGAAAACCTTACACGTCGCTTACACAAGATTACCGACACAAAGCTAGATGTCGAGTTCTTTTCAAGGGTACAACCACTCCCGTCACACTATGTATTTTAAGGCCTAAAATACAAACCGATCACTACTTAAAGTACACAATGAATAGATGTATAAACCACACTAGTTTACACAAGACTAAGCTAACAAGACTTGCAACGTTATGTTGAACCTTGTAACTTTTGGTATGAACTTGTGATCTCCTTTGCTACAAAAGATCTCACACAAATGAAGTGTTAATGAGTTAGATGAATGTAATGAGAATGTATGTGTAAATTATAATGAGAAGTGATAGATGATTTCTTGCAAGTGGTTTGGTATTTATACCCAAACAAGTCAGCAGCCTGGCAGACACGGCGGAACCAAACCATGGGTTCCGTCCGTGTACTCCCAAGGATCCGCCAGGTCTGTCAGGCTAATGTGCAAGAAATCTTTCCATATCAAGCAATGTCACATCCATCTTTCTTCAAGTCAAACAGACAATAGATAGAGTAAGAGACTTTCTAAAATGTGTAAGAAGTCTTATGGAAAGTCAAACACTCAATCTTTCCATAAATGCACATGTTACATTTTCTATATTTAGTAATATGAAAATGTTATGTTTAATATGAAATGTAAATGTAGCAAATAAAGTCTAGTTAGGCAAGACTAAAACTAAAATCATGTATTACTAAAAACTAAAGTTTACACTTTGTCGTTAACAAAACTTATCAAAGATCGTAAAATATAAATAACGTTTTTAGGCGATATTTGTATTAACAGTCTCCCCCTTTTTGTTGATGACAAAACATAAACTTTATTTCTAAGTAAATCACTAATTTTAGTGTTAAGTCTTAAAAGTTTTTATTTAAACTTGTTTTACTCAATTGATGAAAAAATCATTTTAAGTTTATAAGTTTAAATATATTTTCTCCCCCTTTTTGTCGAAACAAAAAGAAGAGTCACGAAGCGGAAAAATGCAAGTGCTCCCCTTTGGATAATACTCCCCCTAAATGGAGTGCCAAGTTAGGAAACATGGATTTTGAACCTACAACAAAAGAGGTTAGTTGGCGCGAATGTTATATGATAAACTGTGTAGTCATCACACAATATGAGAAATATAAGCACCCATATCACAATCACAAGTCATAAATGGTCAACTAACAATGCAAATAAGAGAGTAGAAAAGATGTCATTCCACGTAAAATTTGACTTTCTAAAATTCAAAGACAAGAAATGAAAAATTTCTTCCTACTTCTAGGAATAAAAAGAAAAACAAAAAGTAACAAAGAAATAAAATCGTACTTCTATAAATGGATGTCTTCCAACAGTTTCCTAAATGGGGCAAAGCCTCCATAGTACGCTCTAAGAGTGGTTTGGGTGTGAGAGAGCATCCAAACGTTCAAGAATGTGTTGTAGAGCAAAGCGGGTTTCATCTTGGACTTGGTGGAGCATGATTTTTATGCTCTCACTTATTCTAGCCGCCCGCTCACAATGTGAGCAACCATGGCGGGAATTGGGTAGGATGTGATCATGGGATGATGGTTGAGGTGGTAGAATGGGGGCGGTTTCTTTGGTGGAGGATGGGTTTGCAATGGATGCAATCAAGGTGGTTTGAAACTCCATTGCTTGATGGAGATGATTGTCCACCATGCTTTTGAAAGCATAGAGGTTGTCAAGGCGGTCGTTGATCTCCTCGTTGAAGTTTGGAGGGTTGTTCCATAACGACGCCTCAATATCCTCATATGAGGGAAAGAGGAACTCAAAGTGTTGGGAATGGGATTGTGGTTGTGATACTTGAGGTTGTGGTGGTTGGTGTTGTTCTAAGTGAGGTTCTTCATAGAGAGGTCCATGGATGTCTTTGTAGATGTGGTGAAACAACAACGGTTTAGGTTGTGAAGGTTGTTCTTGTGGTGGTGGTTCTTGTTCATAAGGGACATTGGGCTCAAAGAAAGCCCGGGTGTGTTCATGTGCCATTTGCTTGATTGAATCAAACGAAGGCAATGGTGGTGAATTTGTTGATTGTTGTGGAAGATCCTCAAGATCATCTAGAAATGAATTTGGTGATGAAGGTGGAGTTCCAAAAAGCTCCATTGGCTCAAGTTTTGGTGATTTGGGTGGTGATGGTGTCTTGGATGGTTGTGTTGGAGCCGGTGGTGGACTTGGGTCAATGGGTGTTTTGGTTGGAGGTGGAGTGGTGACAACATGGTTGAACTTTGGTGATGGTGTGGGAGTTGCAAGATTCAGAAAATTTTCATCTTTGATTGGTGAGGAGATGATTAGTGGTGATTCATCCAAAGATGATGAGCTAAGGTTGATGGTAGTGTTACAACAAAAGGGTTTGACACTTATTCGTGCGGTTCTCCTAATGGGTCGAGATGGTGGAGAGGTGATTGTTGACTTTGTCATTGTCAAAATGTTGGTTTAGAGGATGATTTTTAGAGATTAAGATGGTGATGGTGTGATTTGAAAGTGTTCTAAGATGGTCAAATTTATAGAGTAGAAGTAATGTGGAAAGGAGTGTTTGGATTTGATGTTTTACCATACAAAATTTGAGGTTTCTAATGATTTGGAAGAGTTATGAAGGTTGTCAAATCATTGGAAGTCAATCTAATGAAAATGGTGGAGTAAGAAGACCAAGATATGCACTAAATGCTTAGTGGTCTTGTCATAGTGATTTGAATCAGATGTTCCACGGATACCAAGGAACCTTATGTAGGGTTCCTTGCCTTATTGGCAAGGGTTCCTTGGGTTAGTTATGGTTTAATTCGATTTTTGGCGGGAAATGGGTTTCTATTGGTTTGTATTGCTAAGAGTGATCCTAATGTACTTAATAACTAATTAGGAGTGAGTTTTAAACGAAAAAGGATGATTTGGAGTTGTGAGAAATTTAAATTTCGAAAAATTGAAACTAGTTTCTGTAGATGCTTGGCGGAACAAACGACAACAAGGGCGGAACCCTCATTTGGGTTCCGTCTTATCCGTTGGGCCTAAATTGGGTTTACCCAGAAAATACACTGGCGGAACCCTATATTTGGTTCCACCAGTTCCGCCAAGGGTCTGATAGTAGATAGAACAGTTTTACGGGGGTCGAGACGAAATCCAAATTTTCAAAAAACTCTTGGAACGTAAAATTTAAGCTATATCTGGTTAGGAAATGCAAAAATTGAATATAGAAACACTCTTAGCGTTGGACTTTGACCGGGGGCTAGCGAATTTTACTATACTTAGTGAAATTTTTCATATACTTGAAAATTTGACAACATGCCAAATGTTGTCATCCTGCATAAGTGTTAGTACAAATATGTTCTAAACATAACCAAATATCCCTACAAATACATAAATCCATAAAACAAAGTTTTAAACATCCAAATTGTTCAAATGACACCTAGTGCCAAACACTACTTCACACACATTCTCATTGGCGATCAATCTTATTCTTGAGCTTTCCAAGGAACCTCCCGAGACTTTTGAACATCCCCTTAGTTTTCTTGAATTCCGCCGACTCATTCGAAATATTTGGAAGTTGTGAAAGGTATTCAAGAGGTGGGAGCCTAGAGTTGGGTAACTCGTCCTCTTCAGTCATTGAAGATGAAGATGAGGAAGTAGGAGGATGGGGGCGTTTCCCTTGGGATACGGAGACTCTCTTATCACTAAGTGGAAATAATGTGTGTGGAATGAGAGAGTAGTCTAGGCGAAGGCCTCTTGGTGTCGGAGGGATAGGAGCAATGTGCCTAAAGAGACGGGTCAAGAGCATTCCATATGGCATAGCCGTTGTACCTTGCACGGGAATGTCGGCCATCCTTTTGGCCATGTAGTAGGCCAAGTTGAATGGTTGCCGAACGGACAAGGAGTAGAGCATGTAGCTAAGGCAAACATTGATATGATCCCGGTTTCCTATGGTGCTAATGACATTGGCTCTAAGGACTTCTTCCCATTTCTTGAATTGAGGCTTGAGTTCATTGAGTTTCATATCGTAGGGGTCCTTGTTGACCGCGTTCCCGGTACGAGTTCTCCTAGTGTCGGAATTCCTAACAAAGAGATGCTCACGAAGTACATCCTTAGACACAAGACAAGTGTCATAAGGATGGATCCTATCCATGAGAGTGTCAAAGGTTGTGAGGGAATGCTTGTCGGTGTAGATGCAAGTACCATGGTTTGGAATTCCTAAGATTTGAGCAAATTCATTGAGAGTGAAGGTGTATTGGTTGCTACTAGCCATGAAGTTGATAGACATGTAACCATAATCATCCGTGGAAAGAGTGACGGATGCATAGAACTCTAGAATGAACCTAGGACAAATAGGCTCGTCGATTTCTAATAGGCAATCAACGTTGATGGTGGCGAGTTCCCTATGGAGATTGGTTCCGGTTAGGAAGGATGGGTCAATGGTTCTTCCCTCGTAGACATAGCGTTTTTCTAAAGCTTTGAAAATGTCCCTTTGGGCTTCGGTAAGGCCTTTGGTTTTATGGTGTTTGGGTAGGTAGTGAATGGTGTCCTTATGATCATAATGAGTTGCGGGAGGCATGATGATTCCTAGAAAACACAAAATTTCACATTTTTAGTTCAAGTAATGATTTCTACAATGTGGATAGTCTAGTGTGTGTGATATGTGCCTATTTACACATATCTTTTACCTCATTTAACGGACAAAAATGACCAAAAACACCCAAAAAGACCATATAATGTTACAAATATCCTTGGAATGTGTTTTTGTGTATTTCAGGTACAAAAGGATTGAAAACAAGGCAAAAGTATGCAAAACGGAGCATGGATGGGAAACCGAAGCAATATGGAGCAATACCGGATCTATTCGACACAATATGGAGCATTTATTGAAGAGTTGAAGAGTCGAAGTCAATCCCGGGATGTGACATGGGGGTGAGCTTGGAAAACCAAACCTAAACCCATAACTACCTTCTTACCTTTAACCTTAACCCAAAATGACCAAAATACCCTCAACCCGACACCCAAAATTACCAAAATACCCTTCTACCCCAAAAATTTAATTGTCAAATCATTTTTAAAAATCAAAAACCATTTCCCAAATAAAATCACCAAAAACATTTTTTTGTCAAAACCTATTTAGTATTTTGTTAAAAACTTTTTATTTACCTTTTATTAGTGTGCCTATATGAAAACAATGTGGAGGTGAGGTTATCTTGACTCATTTTTTATGCTAAAAACGTTTTATGATGCAAGTTTTAGTTGTAAACAAAAGATAACCCAAACGCTCCTAAGTCAATGTAGCTTCGTTTGAATGTACCCGAAAATACATATTAGTTATGTATTCCCTTTAGCATTCAAGAGACATTATGCAAATGATGTTTTAAACATAACGTTTTTATTTTTTATTTACAATATGAGACGAAAAAATATTTGTCATATTTGTGAGAAATTTTTGCAAGAATTTGACATGGCGTGTTTTAGTAAACATGCTAATGTCTTACAAGGATGCAATTCCTAACTATGGGAAACATGATTAGTTTAGTTTAACCACTAATTTTCTATATGAGTTTCTCAAGTTAATGCATAACCCCAAGTTTTAGATTTTGTGCAAAAATAGAATTCCTAGACACAGATCAGGAGTATGATTATGTTTAGAATACTTACAATGATGATAAGAGAGCAATGTGAATGAAGAGATGACCAAATTTTCGTTGTTTTGGATGAGTGGTGAAGTGAATAGTAGCAGTTTGGAAGTGGTGGTATGAGATAATGGGTGTTTGGTTTAATATAAAAAAAGAAAAAGTTGCTGCAGGTTGGAGAATACGGCGGAACCAAAAATGGGGTTCCGGGCATCAACAGATAAAATAATAAGAAAAAATTGATTTTTTTTGATTTTTGCGATTTTATTCTGACATTCAAAACTATAATGTAGGTTCCATTAATCCTAAGCCAAGCCTAATAAGGTTAAATGGTTCTCTTTTAAGAGGTTTTGTGAGAATGTCGGCGATGTTGTTTTCGGAAGAAACTTTCTCAATTGAGATGTTTCCTTTTTGAACGTTGTCACGAAGAAAATGATGACGGATTTCAATATGTTTAGTACGAGCATGTTGAATTGGATTCTTGCTAAGATCTATGGCTCCCTTGTTGTCACAAAGAATGGAGATATCGTTAAGTTGAATTCCGTAGTCGACAAGAGCTTGCTTTATCCAAAGAGCTTGTTGACATGCTTTTCCGGCCGATACGTATTGATGCGTAGGGATTGCTTACGCACTTTGTTTTACCTCTCAAGGGATCTCAAGAGGCTTACAATCCCCACCAGGCAGTGTACACTGACGCGATGTAGTATAGTGTAGTGGCACAGTACCGGGGGATTGATCGTTTCTCACAGGGATATAGTGTTATCGTTAGTTAAAGACTACTCTAATTTAAAGGTCTGAAGGGTGAGCGTGATGATTATTTTTGTATTTTTATGTTTTTTAGAAAGCAGTAGATAATCTGCGTTTTTGAAGGAATGGGCGGATTAGTTGTAGTTCAACCTAACCCAAGTTATCTACTTAATGCAACTTAATTTAAATTGAGAAGAAACAGGATGGTGGCCGGAAAGTAGTGTTTTACTTAGATTATCATTATCCCTTACTATCTTTCTACCATGTGTAATTTAGTATGTTTGAGTTTTGCGTGGATGACGGTGTTCACTACACAGTCGATAGGGAGTGCGTCATATTTCCCTTATACACATCTCTTATTATAAGCGACTAACTAATC
>LBNU01034272.1:12540-33021 GCA_014162995.1 Artemisia annua | reverse complement strand
ACTTCATTTGTTCCTGACGTCGTCACGTTGAAGCTTGTGACGCCGTCACCTTCTGTGCACTTTAGGGTCTTTTGAGATTTTGTTGTTTTCCGCACTTTTTCACTCCGAAAACACCCGAAAATGCTTCTTTTGTGATTTTCTCCTCAAAAGTACCTAAAATGAGAAAAGAAACGACTTTGGGTGAAATCCGATCCAATAATATACGAATTAGGACTCAAACAGACCCCTAAAAACGTAACATTTTTTGTCTCATCACGTATTCGGCTTCCATTGTTGAGATAGCGAGAGCCGTTTTCTTCTTAGAGAACCATGAGGTGAGACAATGTCCAATAAAAGTACAAATACCACTTGTACTTTTTCTATTAACATAGTCACCGGCATGATCCGAGTCGGCATACACTATGGTGTCTACTCCCGTTCCTTTGGGATACCATAATCCTAAGTGTGTAGTACCCTTAATATATCTAAAGATCCTTTTTACGGCTTCAAGGTGAATTGTTTTAGGATCTTCTTGAAAGCGGGCACATAGACAAACACTAAACATAATGTCGGGTCTACTAGCTGTTAGGTAAAGTAGACTTCCAATCATACCTCTATATTTAGTGCTATCTACGGATTCACTTTCCTCATCCTTGGTAAGTTTGATTTTCGTGGACATAGGTGTTTTGATTGGTTTTGAATCTTCTAGACCAAATTTCTTAAGCATATCCTTAATGTATTTTGATTGGTTAAAGAAGATACCATCTTCTAGTTGTTTGATTTGGAGTCCTAGGAAAAAGTTGAGTTCTCCCATCATACTCATTTCAAACTCATCATGCATGATTCTTGAGAAATCAACACATAATTCTTGACAAGTTGAACCGAATATAATGTCATCAACATAGATTTGGACTATGATAATATTCGAGCCTTTCTTCTTAGTGAAGAGAGTATTATCTACTAGTCCCATGGTATACCTATGGTCTACTAGGAAGGTTTTAAGTCGATCATACCATGCTTTTGGAGCTTGCTTAAGTCCGTATAAAGCCTTTTTTAGTTTGTAAACATGATTAGGTTTTTCAAAATCGATGAAGCCCGGTGGTTGAGCAACATACACTTCTTCATTTATAAATCCATTTAAGAATGCACTTTTGACGTCCATTTGAAAGAGTTTAAAATTGTGTGCGCATGCATATGCAAGTAAAATTCTTATTGACTCGAGCCTAGCAACCGGAGCAAAAGTTTCATCGTAGTCAATGCCTTCTTGTTGATTATATCCTTGTGCCACTAGCCTAGCTTTGTTTCTAGACACTACACCATTTTCATCCATTTTATTACGAAAAACCCATTTTGTTCCAATTATTGTTTGACTTTTTGGTTGAGGGACTAAAGTCCAAACATCATTTCTAACAAATTGGTTTAATTCTTCTTGCATAGCTATTACCCATGATTCATCTTTTATAGATTCGTTTACATTTTTCGGTTCAATGGTTGACACGAAACAAAAGAAGTTACTTTCATTTTGGACTTTTGATCTTAGTGTTCTTTCATTAATATTTCCTATGACACTATCTAATGGATGACTTTTGGATTCTTTAACATTGACAATTTCTTGGTTTGTTGGTTCTTCTTCTTTGTCATTATCTAGGATTTCTTGATTTTCCATTATTTGACTTTCAACTAAGTCATCATCTACCAAAGGTGATGTCTTAGAGGGTGGTGGACTTTCGTCAAATGTTACGTTTAACGATTCCTCGACTCTTAAGGTTTCTTTATTTAGGACAATGTAAGCTTTACTACTTTGTGAATATCCAAGAAACACACCTTCATAAGACTTTGGGTCAAATTTGGTGAGATAATCCTTGGTGTTAAGAATAAAACATTTACTTCCAAACACTCTAAAGTATCATAATGTAGGCTTTTTACCTTTATATACTCTCTCCGTCCCATATTAAATGTCATGTTTGACATTTCAAAGTCTTTTTTTCTCAACTTTGACTTTAAATATTTGTGTTTGTAATATAATACTTGATACAAAATATACGAATGGATTAAGTTTTATATGTATTTTCATTGCATATAAATTTTATTAAATACTATATAACACAAGCAAAAATATTTAAAGTCAAAGTTGATAAAGAAAGACTTGAAAAGTCAAACATGGACATTTAATATGGGACGGAGGGAGTAGTTCATATGGAGTTTTGTTCAAAAATGGTCTAATTAAAACACGATTTAGAATGTAGGTTGACGTGTCAACGGCGTTACACCAAAACTTTTGAGGAATGTTTTGTTCATTAAGCATTGTTCTACTCATCTTTTGTAAAGTCTGGTTTTTACGTTCTACTACACCGTTAGATTGAGGAGTGCGTGGTGCTGAGAAATTATGTGTTATACCATTTTTATCACAAAAGTTTCCAAATTGTATTTCATTGTCAAACTCACGACCGTGGTCCGATCTAATAGACACAATGTATGTTCCTAATTGATTTTGAATTTTCTTACTAAGAATTTCAAATTGGTCAAAAGCTTCGTTTTTACTTTTCAAAATTTTTGTCCAAGTATATCTTGAGTAGTCATCTACTATAACTAATGTATAGAAATTTCATCAATAACTTTGTATAGCGGATGGACCAAACAAATCCATATGTAAAAGTTCTAGACACCTAGATGTAGACACTACATTTTTAGCCTTATGGCTACTATAAACTTGTTTACCAACTTTGCAAGCATCACAAAAGTGTTGGTCGTATTTCAACTTGGGTAGGTTTCGAACTAGGTCTTTAGAGGAGAAGTTTTGAATAAGTCTCATATTAGTGTGTCCTAAACGTCTATGCCATAAAGTTGAAGATTCATCTAATGAGGTGAGACAAAGTTTGTCTCTAGATGTTTGATCCATCCTCATGACATACACGTTGTTCTTAAGAACACCTCTAGCTATGGTTATGCCATCTTTAAGTATTTTACTTCTATTTTCACTAAAAAGGACGTTATACTTTTTCCGGAAAAGTTGACTAATACTAAGGAGATTAAATCCTAGGTTATCAACATGAGCTACATCATCTATAAAGAGAGAGTCATGAGAGATTGTACCTTTTCCGATGATTTTGCATTTAGCCTTGCTACGAAACGTGACATTACCTCCATCACATTTTTGATAAGTTGAGAAGAGGCTTTTGTTCCCCGTCATGTGCCTTGAGCAACCACTATCTTTGATCCATTCATCTGGTTCCAAATTAACTTTGAAGCACACCTATTTTATATAAAACACTCAAACATTTGGTCCCCCAATAGAGCTGGCAATTTCGACACGAAACACGAAAACACGACACGACACGACCGAAATTAACAGGTTTCGTGTTTGCTTATCGTGTTTTCGTGTCGTGTTCGTGTTTGTGTAAGATGACACGATATAGATAACGTGTCGTGTTCAGTCAGACCTCGTGTAACCTGTTAAGACCACGAATAAGACACGATAAGAACCTGTTTAAGACGCTGTTAAAACCCGTTTAAACCTGTTTAAGACCTGTTAAAAGACGCTGTTAAAGTACCTGTTAAAACCTGTTAAGACCCTTGTAAAGACCTGTTAAGACCTGTTAAGATTTTCGTGTTAGCGTTCAAGACATGTTAAGAACCTAATATCGTGTCTTATCGGTGTCGTTGTTCGTGTGACCTGTAAATTTTTCGTGTTCGTGTTCGTGTTTTAAGATCTGCACGATTAGCTTATCGTGTCGTGTTCGTGTTAGGGCTTAAAGATCCGTGTCTTATCGTGTTCGTGTCGTGTCCGTGTCGTGTCGAACCTGTTTATGCCAGCTCCTAGTCCCCAATATCTCATGGGTCCATTTTGGTTAAAAATACCATTAACTTGATCCATGTATTGAAATGGAAGATATGGGTTCTATGACATGTAATTTGGAGTTTGGTAATGTCTAGGTGCGTTTTGGTTCCAACCATGTTGGTAGTTTGGTTGCATGTTGTAGTTGCTTTTTGGAAAGGGGCGTTTGGGAATAGGAGTTTTAGGTCTCGGTGGAGTGGTATTAGTTCTAAATTCATTTCTACCAAGTCCTACTCCAACCTTAATAGGTGGTTTTAGTTTTGTATCATTTATACTAATTTTGAACTTATTAGTGACTTTAATGAATTTAGTACGGTCCGGCGTAGAAACTAGTTTTTCTGCTGCAGACCCTGCGGAACCTTTGGGTTCAACGGGCGGAACCCTATTTTGGGTTCCGTCTGGTCCGTGGATGTCTGTAGCAGTTTTTTTAGTTTCTTGTGCTTTCTCGTCTTGTTTCGTATGACTTTTTAACGTTTCTAATTTCATGAAACCTAATCCCGTTTTATCAAATGGTGACTTTTGGAGTTTCATTATTTCATCCGCACAAGAAATACTTTTATCAAACTTTTTAAATTTTGAGGTTTGTTTGATTAGATCGTTTTGAGTAGCTTTAAGTTTTCAATTTCGAGTTTAAACTCTTTACATGATTTGTACAATGTGTCAATACTTTTACTCTTTTCTAACCTCTTAGCTTTTCTTTTAATTCATAAACTTCATTTTCCAAAAATTTCTTTTTGGTTTTCAAAAATTTGTTTTTGTTTATGATTTTTAGATTTAATTCACAAAGTTTGCTATATTCTTTTTGTAAAGTATCATCATCAATAGAAGAACAAGATGAGTCGGATTGTACCTCATTTGAGTCTTGAGCCATGAGAGCAATTTCTTCGTTCTTTGGCTCTTTGTCATCATCTTCACTATCGCTCCAAGTACCACTTACAAAAGCTCGTTGAGTTTTACTTTTGGGTGGTTTTGGACATTCTCCTATGAGATGACTTGTGTCTCCGCACCTAAACCACTTTCTTTATCCCTTTTATTTCTTGTCGTCACAATCTTTTCGAGAAGCTTTCTTATCATCCTTAGGTTGCCTCACAAACTTTCCGCATCTTCGAAAGAACTTTTTAAAGTCTCTAACGACCATTGCATATTCTTCATCATCACTTTCCGAGCTAGATTCTTCATCATTACTTGATTGAACTCTAGCTTTCAATGCAATAGACTTCACTTTTTGTTTCTTGCCTTTAATTATTTCCAAATCTTTTTCCATCACCATTTCATGAACCTTGAGTTTTCCAATTAGCTCATCAAGTGACATGCTTGAAAGATCCTTAGATTCTTCAATTGCCGTCACTTTGGCTCTCCACTTCGGATGGAGTTCTCTAAGGAATTTCCTGACAAAATTCTTGCTACAAAAAGATTCATCAAGTGCTTTAAGTGAAGTAATAATAGTGTTAAACCTAGCAAAAGCACAATCAATAATCTCATCTTCGGGAATAGTAAATTGCTCATATTGTTGAACAAGAAGATCAATTTTGTTATCTTTAACTTGTGAATTCCCTTGATGAGTGACTATTAAAGATTGCCAAATTTCTTTAGTGGTTTTACACATAAAGACTCTTTCATATTCTTTCTTTGGTAAAGCATTGTAAAGCATTATTTTTGCCTCATTATTTTTAGCAATCAATTTCTTTTGATCTTCATTATGTTTGGTAAAAGAACTATCCTCATATTTACCATTTGTACCATCTTTAAAATTAGCTATGTTATCACCATTAATAATTATATACCATAGACCTATATCTTTTGACATCACGTAAGTTTCAAAACGGTTTTTCCAATATATGAAACCATTAGCTTCAAATAATAGTGGTCTTTGCATAGATTGCCCTTCTTTGTAATTTTCAAAATCCATGGAACGTTTCAAGTTTTAAAACACAATATATTTTAAAAGCTTGAGTAACGTAGCTCTTGATGCCAATTGTGGAAAACTAGAAGGGGGGTTGAATAGTTTACCGGTTTTTAAGTTAATTATCTTTTGAAACTTTACGTTTAATCAAAGATCTAAACTAAAAGACTATATATAATATGCAAGAGTAACGAAAGAAACAATCAAACCACTAGTTTATCGTGGTTCGGCTACAAGGACTCTTTTTCCTTGCCCTACTCCACGCCCCGAGTATCCAACTCGAGAGTTTCTTTTGCTAGTCAACAAGCTCCTTTCACAGGCGGAGAAAACCTTACACGGCGCTTACACAAGATTACTGACACAAAGCTAGATGTCGAGTTCTTTTCAAGGGTACAACCACTCCCGTCACACTATGTATTTTAAGGCCTAAAATACAAACCGATCACTACTTAAAGTACACAATGAATAGATGTATAAACCACACTAGTTTACACAAGACTAAGCTAACAAGACTTGCAACGTTATGTTGAACCTTGTAACTTTTGGTATGAACTTGTGATCTCCTTTGCTACAAAAGATCTTACACAAATGAAGTGTTAATGAGTTAGATGAATGTAATGAGAATGTATGTGTAAATTATAATGAGAAGTGATAGATGATTTCTCGCAAGTGGTTTGGTATTTATACCCAAACAAGTCAGCAGCCTGGCAGACACGGCGGAACCAAACCATGGGTTCCGTCCGTGTACTCCCAAGGATCCGCCAGGTCTGTCAGGCTAATGTGCAAGAAATCTTTCCATATCAAGCAATGTCACATCCATGTTTCTTCAAGTCAAACACACAATAGATAGAGTAAGAGACTTTCTAAAATGTGTAAGAAGTCTTATGGAAAGTCAAACACTCAACCTTTCCATAAATGCACATGTTACATTTTCTATATTTAGTAATATGAAAATGTTATGTTTAATATTAAATGTAAATGTAGCAAATAAAGTCTAGGTATGCAAGACTAAAACTAAAATCATGTTTTACTAAAAACTAAAGTTTACACTTTGTCGTTAACAAAACTTAGCAATGATCGTAAAATATAAATAACGTTTTTAGGCGATATTTGTATTAACAGTTAGAACAAACAGTCATGTGTTGATTTGCCCCAGAGTCAATAATCCAACCCATACTAATTTTAGCTTTTAGAAAATTAGTGTTGCCATTGAAATATTTTTCAAAGTTAAGGTTGAATTTCACACTACCATTGAAAAAAGTTCCTGAAAAAAGCATTTACCTGCCATATTGGCATTGACAGAGCTGTCATTAAGGAGGTTCATAAGTCTGGTCAATTTCTCATTGGACAAAGAGACTGGAGAATTGCTGGTTTTGTCAACACTGACATCAGCTAAGGCATTGTTACTGGTAACAGGTTTGGTATTAGCATTGAAGTTCCTTTTAGGGTGACCAGCAGGGTAACCAATAATTTCAAAGCGTCTATCAACAGTGTGACCAATCTTATTGCAGTTAGTGCATTTAAGGTTAGGATTGGGTCCTATGTTACTAGGATTATTACTAGAAGAAGAGTTTGAACCTTTATTATTATTAAACTTTTTCTTGTTATCAAAGAATTTTGATGCAAAAGCAGTGGCATTTGGTTTAGTCAAACCTGTACCAGAGGAGTAATTCATATGGGATTCTTCTCCTGAGACAACAGAAAAAGCAGTTTTTACAGATGGTAAAGGTTCTCTGGTTAAAATGTTGCTCCTGATTGGCACATAGGTGTCATCAAGTCCCATTAGAAACTGCATTAGTTTGATAAGTTGATTGTGTTTTTCAAAGTGTTTTGCAGCATCACAAGTGCATGCTGGAAGACTTATCATAGAGTCAAATTGTTTCCACAAAGAATTGAGATTGTTGTAATAATCAGCAAGAGAGGACCCATTTTAACTCAAAGAGTTAATGTTTTTATGTATATTAAACACAGCAGAGCCATCAACTTTATCATAGGTTTCCTTTAACTCATTCCACATTTCATAAGTAGTTTTAGAATATATGGCACCAGCAAACAATTCAGTACATAAGGAATTTAAGATCCAAGTAAGCACAACAGAGTCACACATATCCCATTGATTAGCAAGACCAGCATTTGAAATATCCTTTTTGCAAGTTCCATCAATAAAGCCAATTTTGTTGTGATTTCTTAAAGCAAAGGTCATAGCAATACTCCATATTTTATAATTTTCAGGTCCAGTGAGTTTAACAGACACAATGGGAGTACCACTAGTATCATTAGGATGCAAATAAAGAGAATCACCAAAGGCCAGTTTCAAGTCAGAGGAGGAACTTATGTTAATCACAGTTTCAACAGTATTAACAACATCATCACCATTAGCAGCAGCACCAGACATGGTGAGAAACAAAAAGACTAAATCAGATAAGCAAACAAAGACAAATAAGAGGCAACAAGCATAAAGAAGCAAACAACAACTACCAAGCAGCCAATAAGAACTCAATCAACCTCTAATAAAAGGAAGAAGAAAAAAACAACTCACACCCAGGATTCAACAAGTACCAAGCCTGTGGACTGGGATAGGCCAGAGCAGGTATTCATACCACTCAAGAGGTGGCAGATCAAGGAGTTAACCTATCCGTTTGCACCCATACAACTCGAATACTGTTGCTCAATGAATGAAAGAGACTTACAGTGCTTTAGGAGAGGAGATAATAATGGCCAGTCACAATCACCCTAGATTCACTTAGTCTAGGGTTGATTATGATCAATAAATACTCGAGAGCACTCCAAGATAAAAACTGTCACACCCCCAAAATCGGGTCCAGTGGAAGCTTACATGTCGCTGGGGTGCAACTCAATTGGTATCACAACACAAGTGCAAAGAACAGTTTTCATATCAATCATTTAGAATAAAATCGTTTAACAAAAGTTTTGAATTTACATTTTTAAAAGTAGTGCGGAATTAGGCCCTTAAAATAGTTTAAACGGTCCCCAAATGAATATCAGAGTATTCTATGACCATGCCCTGCCCTGCCAAAAACCTCCAGTAGCGTGCCATTGCTTAATACCTGAAAATACATGCTAAAGCGTCAACACGAGGTTGGTGAGTTCATAGAGTTTAGTGTAAAATGAAATGCATTTGAATGAAGATTTCCCAGCAAAGGCATTGTAAATCCACCCAGTTCCAAGCCCCGGCCATACAAGACTTGCAACCTGTGTGTTTACAACCCACTGCCAAATATGATAATGTTTATGTAAACAAAAGTATATTTGAGCCAAGAGTCAAAGGTATGTGTAATAATGCAACCATGTAATGTAGGCGTATCATGCCATACCCAGGCAATGTAGGGGTATCATGTCATGCCCAGGCAATGTAGGGGTATCATGCCATACCCAGGCAATGTAGGTATCTCTATACTCATGAAATGTAGGTTGTAACATATAAACACTTAAAGCGTTTGAATAAACAAAGAAACATTTGAGTAAGGCAATTAGTGTTTAAGTAAGCAAGTAGCATGTTCAAGTAAAACAAGTATTGCATTCATGTAAAAACGAGCATGTATTCTCCCCCAAAACAGTTATAAAACAAGTTAAAATAGGGGGCATGAACTCACCTGGTGCGATAGCTACGAAGACAAAAGTGAACACATGAAATGAGGCACGATCTCTAACCGCAACCTAATATGAGTGATAGGTTCTAATGTAAGCAATGAAATGATGCTACACATGCAAATACGTATGTTATCGATACCACTCGTGAAATTTGAAAATAATGTTTATCATCGAAAAATGTATTTTTGACGTCTCGTTAAGTTAATAAACACTTTTCATGTAAATGTGTTAAAACGGTACTCCACGATCCTTGTTTGGTGTTCTATCGGCAAATATAATGTTTACGTCGTAAAAATAACACTTTTCATATCTTGAAAATATGACCAAAATGGCCTCGCAAAACTAGTCGCGAAATATTGTTCGTTAAGTGTTAGTGATGAAACTCGACGTTTTTGAAAACCTTGTAACATCGTATCATTTAACTTTTGATCATACGTGCCTCGATGGGTAAGAAATATGGCTTTCCATGTCGTCACTTGAAAATATAGTTTTTCAACACATAAGAGTATTTATTATATCAAAGCTATCAAAATTATATATGTTTCGTCGGATTTTAAACGCGTATATCTTGGTTGTTATAAGCTCGTTTTCTATGTTCTTTATATCCCCGGAATCGTGGGGCAACATACTAACATATTTTCAGCAGGTCGGCTCCTATAGATCACGTCTAACGCCTCATTTTGTCCGTTGAAATTCGTGCAACAGCACGTATATTTTCAGAAAATAGTTTTTCGTCGTTAAACTTTGAAAAATCATATCTTCTTCGCTATAAGCTCGTTTTTGTTCATTCCAAAGCCCACGGTTTCGTTTTTGAATGTATTTTCTAAAAATATAAGCCAAAAAGACTCCAGGTCTACTAATTTTCTCACGTTTTGCAAAAAGGAGAACCTATTATATAGTGTTTAAAACTCATTTTTCTAGTTCAAGACTTAAACAAACTACTCCAAATCAAATCCAAAAGTACTTAATCCTACCATACACCTTCTTAGGGTGTCATGGGGTCCTAAACATCACCAACCTTGGTGGGTTTCATAGAAATAATCATAGGAAAATCAAAAACCCATTATATGTAGTAAAAACCAAATAAAGTGGTATGGATCATACATACTTGCATGTTTTTCTTACTAGATCATAACAATACATCAAGTAATAGTTTGAAAGAGTAGAAAAATGATTAGTAACTTACTTGTGATGATTATTAATAGATGGTGATGAAAACCTAATTAATCTTTGTGGTTTTTATTTCAAAACCCAAACTAGATCACTACTAGGACTTGATAAAGACTTTGATCTTGAAAAATTGATGGTTCTTCCTTGTTCTTGTTTCTTGGCCGTGCACCCCAAAGAAGAAAGGGAGAAGATGAAAGCTTTTTGCTAGTTTATTTGTTAGGAAGATGTGAAAAATGAAATGTATATTAATCCAGATATTTGTCAAGTAAAAAGCATGTGTATAATAGCTAGGGGGGGCATTTGGGCGGATTTTTGGGGAAAGTTTGGGAGAAATGTGGCTAATAAATGTTCTTGTCCCCAAAACTCAAGTATTAGTTTAGTTTAAGTGTATATTGGGTGTTACCGGATACCGAGTTAACTAGAAATAAATCGTGACGAGATAAAATAAAATATGACGAAGTTGTAAAAATCATGAAATTGCATTCCTGATGAGAATCGGGTGTTAGAATAATTATCGAGTTGAAATATCGCGAACCGACGGAGTTTTAAGCTCCTAACGGAAAACGTAGCAGTTGATTTGAAAACACCGGGTAAATTAATAATATAATTTTTATATCGTTATAATGAGTATGAAAATATGTTAGGATCATAGTCGGGAGTGTCGGGTATATTGTTAGTAGTAATGACTGAGTGGTACCGTTAATTACAAATTAAGCATACGAAACTGAAATGATTCATATTCATGCATGATCTAATGTGCTGATGATGTTATTGATGATACGTAGACTACTCCAGTCTATATGAAGTGTCCTTACTGATGATGTGGGAATTCGCAGCTAAACCACACTGGTTACGCGAATTTGAAGATCCGTAAACTCAGTTTACGTAATGATGAACGATAATCATGAATAGTGATTTTCCTCCGGGAATGAATAGTGTTACATGAATAGTAAAATCTTTGAGAACTTCTCAAAGTCTCAAACCGACTCCAAAAACGATGAATAGTGAAATGATGAATAGTAAATGATGAATAGTAACTTCCTGAGATGAATAGTAAAATTGGAAAAATGTCCTGAAAATGCGGGTTGTCACAAAAACCCCCAAATCAAAAGAAAATTAGGGTTTTCAGGAACAAGCCCTAATTTTCCAATTGCTTCAATATGCTTCCAAGACAAACCCCCAATTAAAAAAATTAGGGTTTTAGAGCAAACCCTAATCTTTCAATTAGGCTTTAGTAACCGCCAGAAAAGAAAGTCCCCAAATCAGAAACTAGTAATCTTTCAATTTTGCATTCTAGATATATATGAAGTTAATTATGAAAACAGGATGATATATAAAATTAATCTTATATATAATTACAGTAAGTGTACTTATTTATGAATGTATCGAGCTTTTCCAATTGGTTCTGAACCGAATTCAAAAATTATTATTATTATTCAATAATAGTTGATTTAAAAACACGTCAATACGTCATTACAAATAAATCGAGTTTTCGAACGGAATTGAATTTTTTTTGAGCTTATCAGTTCGGCATGTTTTCACCACTAATTTCCGGTTTTGTTTACCCTGTGAATGTTTTTATTTGATTATTAAAATTACTTTGTCTTGTGTGTACATATTGAAATGTGATCCATCTTGTCATAAACGGAGGAATACATTCAGATAGACCCTTAGGGGGCGTTTAGTTGACAGATTTTAAATTGTGGAATTTAAATATATGTGGGGTTCACATTTACGTGGAATCTAAAATTTTAGAATTTAGGATACTTCTGTTTGTTTGGTTGGGGACTTGGGGTCATTTAAATATAAATCGTGGGACCCGATATGTTTGGAAGTACTAGTATGAAATTTTGACTTATTTTTTTTATTGCATTGTGGGACCTGAGATTGAATCGTGTCAAATTTCTAGCAAAATTTATATGTCACTAAATACAAAAATTGCTTGGTGGGACCAATGTTGCAACTTGGATAGTTGATAACTAGTTATAATACCCGCGCACGCGCGGGGTTTTTACTAAAATTTTCAATAATGAATTTTTATTGTGCATCACATTCAAAGATCTCATTTGAGTTAAACTTTTAACTTCAACGGTTATTAATGGTTGAATGTTAATCAAGATGTTAACTGAAATCTCTCGATCACATTATTCAAACCTACTTATTAATGTTGTTATTTAGTTGTTTATATTTGTAAGAGATACCAAATGATCTTTCTAAGATAAAAATATACAGCATTGATTGATCAATATGACCCGACCCTTTCTGACCCAAATCATTCCAACCCAACCCATTTTTGCTTGTACACAACCCACAATTTTGCAACCTCTTACTGATAAATGGATCAATCAGTTTTATATCTTATTTCTGATGGGTCAAAGTGGAAAAATCTAGGGTTACTCGGGTCAAAAACATTCTAAAATTTTTATTGTAATGTATCGAACATTATGAATCATAAACGTTTAAGAAATATGCATTGGATCTCAAATGATCTGTAAAATCATTATGAATTTCAAAATAACTTGCAATTGATGAACCCTATCGGATAGATCAACAACAGTTAATTTGTTTTAGCTAAATACAAAACAGGTCAAAAAATAAAATAAAATAAAATAAAATAAAAACCCTCATGTTACTATCTTTGAACTTCTGAGCAAAGTAAAAGTAGGTCTTTGCACTTGCCATTTTGCCAAATCTTTCTGGTCAACTTTGATTGTGAATCATTCAATATTTCACATAGAATATATTACCTGCACATTGATAATTAAAGTGTTACACATGTGACCAATATATGTTTAAGGTGGCAGTACTATGTCGGAACCGAACATATCATCATCAACAATCTAAACACAACTGGAGTGAAATTTGCATAATATACAAAAAGTACTCCATTACATTAATTAACTCTCCATTATATCCAAGTTGCCTATATATTAGTGTAAATAGACACACATCATAAACTATATGATATGTATTTAAACAACAAAATATATGTGAAAAGGTGTTTAATATACATATAATTTTCTCACCGTCACAGAGAAGCTACTTACCTCTTATCTCAAAACTCTCCTTAATTATACTTCAAACTTCAAAGCAATAAAAACTTATGCATGATTAACAAATATTGCCAAGTTTCATGTAAAACTTTTTATATTTTAAATCAAGAAAACATTGGTCCCCTTTAAAGATACAACATTGTACCCGCATTGTCCCTAGCTTTTCAAGTGAGTTGGCAATTGATTTGCTCTTGATAAAAAAGGCTTTGGTACTAACACCATATGGGCAGATACGAAGCATATGTTTTTCCTTCTTTATGATCCGAACTGGTAGTGAGCAATTAGCGAAACACAGACAATAGTTAATTAAAGAAATACATAGATTATAAACACAATATGAGTAATAGTCAATCACACTTAATTTCCTTACCAAATATTTTAGATACGACAATGTAGGCCTCCTAACAATACCATTTTCTTGACCCAAAACCATTTTGACCCGTTACCCAACGTAAATGACCAACTCATCTTGCCACCTCCATTAAAAAAAAATTAATGATTTCAAAGATTCATACCTTTTTTGAGGTCACTTCTTAGTCTGTTGGGGCTGATCACTCATCACTTTCCATTGCAACTGCAATAAAGTCTTATGTCTATCATCCTGTGACAAAATAACCTGTCTTTTAGAAGAAGGAAAAAATGGTGTTAACCCTTAATAATAAGGAAGACCAATAATAATACGTACATTTCCTTGTGAAGAGTTAGCTCCTCTTCAGGATGCCTAAAGTCCTCTTCATGTTGAGAGCTAATGCCTTTAACTAAGCTTCGCACTGATTCTGGAGATACTTTTTTGTCAATGTAGAAATATAAAAGTTAGCAATTTAAAAGTGCAGGAATGCATTAATCATAAATAATACTTCAGCATAAGGATGTACCTCTCCAAGTTTATTCTCAACTCGGAGTTACATCTTTTTAATTCTTCACCATGATTAGACTTGAGATTTGCTTCATTCTTATCATAGTAAGTTAGCCTCGCCATAAGACAAAATTCAAACATATACATGTCAATGACCTACCTAATTATTCATATGAGATTTTCCTTCAAGTGTGTTAAAAGTCAAGATATTTACTTTTCACAATATCTTTTCGCAGATTGTGAGTACCTCACCGGCAACTAACTCTATTATTAAATAAAAACCAGAATTAGACAAAACACGCTTATCCACTTAAACAAAATCCCTCCACTCTTATGTTTTAGACACTCGCCAAGATGTTAGATTAACCAACTAAAAAGCAAAGGACCGAGCCTATCTTTAGCATTGTGTGCGCATTATGACACCATATAGGAATATCATGATGATGAGTTGGATACCACCCACTCAATCAAAGCGGGAACCGCAAAGCAATTGCAGTTTTCTTCTTGTCGTTCCGACCCGCCATGTCAATATGCAATCATTGTACTTTATCATCAACAAAATGGAACCAAACACAACTATTAGTATAATCAATTTTTTCTGTTATAAAAGTAGAAAACACGTAGGTAAAAGATTACACGACGGTACTTGTTTCAAGAAAAGAATTATAATAATAGAACCACCTTAACGGCCACCTCTATTTTCCATATCAGCGATACCTGATTCCATACATTCCCATTAACTTGTAACCTCCATTGGCATTCTCCAAAGGTGTTCTCCAACAACTTCAGATGCTGCAACCACTTCCTTTGTCAGCTCATCACTCGGTGAGACGACACCTGTATATTTAAGGAACTTGGTGTATGATCATTATCAAAATAAAACGGAGTAATGATTGTTAAAAATCTCTACATGCAGTTTTGGGCCGAAGAGCAACTATACATGCCCCGGTCAATGTTGCCAAATCAACTATCTGCAAGTATCAATGAGACAAGTTTTCAACTTTACATCATGTAATCCAATAAATATATATTTAGCAACACATAATCTGAAATCCAACCTTTTTTCTACTTAAACACTATGACCTACGTCATCAATTCACTCATATATTGTATGTTCCAAACTCGATAATAACAGAACAAACACATTCATTCACTATTAGGTCACAATTAACAAAAACATATATATCCTTATCTCTGAATCTTTTCATTCCTATAAACAACAACAATACACAAATTCAATATAAATCCACTATAAAAAACATAATTAACAAAATTAATTATGGGCAGAAAAGAAATTAATTAATCGAAAACATTGATATTATTGAAGTAGAAGTAGAAAATTAGACAAATCTTACCAAAATTAAGGATCATATCTTATTCTTTCAACTAACTTGAGGTGTAAATTGACTTCTGAATTGAATGAATTGTAATTAATTTTGCGCATCTACGTGATTGTGATATTCGACTTTGGTTCTCCATTGATTTAGGGTTAGGAACGCTGATGAATTTGATTTGGGGTGGATGTGATTTACGTTTGGTTGGATAAATATGTTTTCTTTTGATAATTTTAAGTTACACAATAAACCCTTCAGTATTTTTAGATTACCCCGCCTACACAAAGTTTTTAATCTTTCAATTTTTGACACATGTATTTTTAGCTGATTAAAAAAAAAAAAAAAAAAAAAAAAAAAAAAAAAAAAAAAAAAAAAAAAAAAAAAAAAAAAAAACGAATTTACAAACACTTGCTAAATAAGGGATTATTTAAGTTTTTTTATTTGTAAAAACTTAAGATAAATAAATAATAACTAAAAAATATTACCTAAATAAGTATGATTTGATTAAAAAGTCCCCACCAGGGGTTTTGTTTTATTAGGGAAAAGATTTAAAATGCCTGTCATAATGAGAGAATTTTAATGTGCCCACTTTTAGCAATTTAAAGATTTTTTTTAATACTTCCATTATGTCAATCAAACACAATATTTAAGAGATTTAAAAAGAAAATTCCATCAAATTACTCCAATATGCTCGAACCAAACAACCCCTTACAATATTCAAAATCTATATCATATACTACGTACTAGCTTATAGACCCGCAGAATCCGCGGGATTTTAGAGGGTTTTTGATTAAAAAAAGGTAATTACGTAAACAAAGTAAGAAAGAACAACGAACGTAAATGCTGTAAAATTTTCTTGTAAAGGAACAATAAGTTATAAGTGACTAAAAGTATAAAATACAATGCTTGTAAATATCTGTGTAATAAACGTTCATTGCCTCTTAATCTCCTGTATGTTTGTCTTGAGAAGCAAATGCATGTACTAAATATCCTAACACTTCAACAAAAGGTCCATTCCGTGAATACTATGCTAAACACTATGCTATGGGTTTAGGTGAGTTTTAGTTGCATTAGAGTGGTAACTGTTTGTGTAGCTTGTGGGCACATATGGTTTAAGAGGTGGTGGAACATACGAGTAGGGGTGGAAACGAGCCGAGCCGCTCGTGAAAAGCTCGGGATCAGATCAGTAAAAAGCTCGAACGAGCCGAGCCTAAAAGAGCTCGAGCCCGAGCTCGAGCCTAAGTTTGAGCTCATTTAATAATCGAGCTCGAGCCCGAGCTCTATACAAAAAGCTCGAGTAGGCTCGCGAGCCTAAACGAGCCCTAGAAATATATACGCATATACATTGTCTATACGTATAAACGAGCTTAAAAGTAGTAAACGAGCTCGAGCCTTATGTAATTAACGAGTCGAGCTCTATTTGAACTTTGTTATCTTTAAAACTTTATATAAATTAGTCGAGCTCGAGCCCGAGCTCAAGCTTGTGAAAAGTTTCATGAGCCGAGCTCGAGCTCAAAATATAAGGTTCGAAACGAGCTCGAGCTTTATATATGTAAACGAGCCGAGCTCGAGCTCTGGCAGGCTCGGGCTCGGCTTGGCTCGTTTTCACCCCTACATATGAGCCCACACCTTGGAGGAAAAAAAAAGACCTAAAATAGAACATATATAAATTGTTAAACATGCATTAAACAATTTTAAAATTTTTTCAATTAAAGCATGCTAATTTTAAAAATACTCACGTGGATGTATTTTAGTATTTGTGAAGAAGAAGAAAAAGAAAGCCAACCCCAACTATTTATCGTTTTAAAGTTAGATATCTTTAATAAACCATATAGAAAAAATGAAAGAACTAAGAGAAATGACAGGCATGCCTAATTATATGCATAAAATTATGTGGCAAGAGTTTATTAGTTTATGAAGAAGTGGGTCCACCTGCTACAACCAATAAACTTTTGCCACATAATTTTAGGCATATCATTAGGCATGTTTTTAATCATGCCTATCATTTTTCAAATTTGAAAGGGTGAATAAGAAATTTCATTCAACTGGAACTATATAATGAAAAAATCGTAGATAAACTTACGAATAAGTAGATAAACTGGAACTATACAACTGTACATGTAAAAAGATACACCCATGTGCGACATGTTTTGGTAGCCTACATATGACAGTTTCTATGATAAAAAAAACTTCCTTTGCAACCATGATAATTGGTTCAAAATATACAAACTATTTAAAGCAAATCTTTTGTTTCAGTTCTTTCAACTGAGTGCAAGGATTTGAAAACATGATAATTGGTTCAAAATATACATTTTTAGGTTGCGTTTATTAAACAACTCAATTCTGGAGGAGCCACTGATCATCCACTGATGCCTTTGCCATTCGACTTTGCCTCTCTCACCTGACATCATTAAAAAAGCATGACCAATCATGGTTATAAAAATCTTGAGACAACAATTAACAGCAAAACCACTGATAACGGCAAAGTATTTACTTCTTCGACAACAAAATATATGAAATAAGGAACCAAGGGATGAAGCACTGCATCAGTTGCGAAGCTCGTCAATGCTTTGCAAAAGATGATCGAGTTTGATCGACTCACAATGAAATGTGATTTTTTCAAAGTAAAGTTGCAACATAACCAAAAAATAGTAACGTATAACACATCAAAAGCGGGATCATGTATAGCAGAATATATACTTGAAGCCTTATCGAGAGCACATGTTTCATAGGAGTTTTACCATCTTATTTGAATTTAATAAAGCTCATAACCTTTTTTCTAAATTTTAAGTTATTAAGTTGAGTATATTAACTTCTATAAGCAATTAGCTCTGTAATACCCCGTAATTTACCCACTCATTAATTACCATTAAACAAGAAGTAGTTTATTATAAAGGTTTAATTAACCATTTTTTTAACGTTTAATTTTTTTTATTTTATTTAAACGGTACAACAACGAATGATATCGTCAACCAACAATGCGACACAACACACAATTCTTTTCGAACGAGCCCAAACGCGTACCGACACTCAATTAGTTATGTCGACATTTAAATAAACTTATGTTCGAGTTCACATATAAATGTTTTCATGCCACTTATATGAAAACGCTCTTAAAAATGTGTTTTATACATTTGTACTTATTAAGTGTCTCACGACCCAACGAAACACCCTTTTTCTTGCAATGGGCTCGGCCTATATATAAGCCTAACACACTTGACATGGGCTCGAGGCCCTTGTGTCATTTCAAACAAGCACACCATAGCAAATTAAACATACTTATGTACACTACTTGACTTATACAGATACTTGACAAAAGTAAATAAAATTTAAAACATAAAAGTTCCCTAGTAAGAACCCACTGCCGCCCCTTTCTTTTCATTTTACGTATGAGACTAGAAAGGCACACCCTAAAGCAACTACCTAGTCAATAAACAAATGCCTAAGACCTTACCTTGACCACATTTGACTACACTATCCAAAGTGTAATGTGTTTCCTCGACAAGACAAGGCCTTTCCATGCCCACAAAATCAGCCGAATCCATGCATGCTTAAACCATACAAAGTCTCTTTAACTCTTTTGATGAATTCCATGCAAAAAGAAGAACATAAAATAATACCCAAGACCATACCTCTCCTATTTTCCTTGCTTGTGCCCATCACCAAACTTCACCAACTTTGTCTTGTCAAGTACATGCCTGCCTCTCTCGTTCCATCCCTCCCCAAGCATGCAAAAACTAGCCAAGACACAAAGGTCAAACCCTACACCACTTGTACTAGTTTCTCTATTTAAATAACAACTTACAACCTCCTTTGTATCACCACACAAACAAAACACAAACACACCTCAATCATCTCCTTTGTTACTACCGTGAGAAGGGAGGAAGGAAACAAGACATTCAGTTTGTTTTGCAAGCCTAGAAGTCGATATGGGTAAAGCTTTGGAAGCTAGACTAAGGGTCGGGTTCTCATTTGTTCTTCTTCATATCTTCACTCGTACCGCATCACCACTTTTGGTGTCGTAAGTCTCTCAACCTATTTCAATACATATAACAGTCTTTCAAGTCTCGTATGTAGCTTTTTAGTAATCCTCGCGAGATTTTTTAAACCTTCTAAACTCGTTTTCATTACACACATGTCATGTATAAACTCGAACCTAAACAACTCGATGTATCATAATAGCTTGTGTGGTAACTTTTAAAACCTGCTTAATACATATAAGCTTAAAGAAATATAAGCTACTACATTTTGTTTTCTAAATCGACATACAAATATATATGTCGAGCTCATTTAAAGTTTTGAACTCAAAATAACATAAAGAGACGTAAAACTAAGTTAACATAAGTATTGGCTCATTTGTGCAAAGTACTTATTTTAGTTTCTTGGCCTCCTCTCGACAAACTTGGAACTTAAATGTCAACTTTTATTGCCTAACTGGCTTGCTTCACGCCTTCACCAGCAGATGGAGAAATGAAACACGAAAAGATATGCGAAACACATGCATGCAAATGCTCGGTTAACACCAAGTAAACTTGTAACCAAAACAACACAGTGATAAGAAACTTAAATGCATTTAACTTGTAAATAATAACAATGTGGGCTTTTGGCTCAGCTGGGTGTGCGCACACTTTTACACAACAGACACAGGTTCGAATCCCCTCCTTTTGTGTCATTTTGGTATTATATATATATATATATATATATATATATATATATATATATATATATATATATATATA
>LBNU01034264.1:208938-222202 GCA_014162995.1 Artemisia annua | reverse complement strand
ATACGAATGGGAACTACATCACTTTGTGGTTCAACATATTCATGTTCAGCCTCAATGTAACGTTCGCTAGTGTCACCAATTGTTTGCGCATCTTCACTTTGAATTTCATCAAAGTCTATAATGATCCCACTTGCTTCTTGTGAAATGAGACTATTCTCAAGAAACTCAGCATACCAAGCAACAAATATTTTGTTCTCACGTGGTAGTAGAAATAGTAACCCATCGTTTCCTTTGGCTATCATACGAAGATATACTTGACAGATCTTGGTTCAAGTTTGTTTGGTGTGTCTCATTCCACGAGATCCTCACAACCCTAGACCTTCAAGTAAGACAAATTAGGGACTTTCCATGCCATATTTCATATGGTGTCTTGTCAACCTTCATGGTTGGAACCATATTGAGTATGCGAGCAGCAGACTCTTGAGTATAGCCCCAAAAGGACATTGGCAAAGGAATTGACTCATCATGGATCGAACAATGTCAAGGAAAGTTCAATTTCTCCTTTCTGACACACCATTGTGTTGTGGCGTGTATGGAGGAGTGAATTGTAAGTTAATCCCACATTTCTGTAGATGGTCTAAAAACTCTTGACTCATATATTAGCCTCCTCAATCAGATCAAAAAGCCTCTATAGTCTTCCCAAGTTGATTTTCTACCTCACTTTGAAAGACTTTAAATGTTTCAAACACTTCATGTTTATGTTTAATCAAGTAAGATAACCATAATGGCTGAAATCATCAGTAAACATAATGAAGTAGTTAACACCTTCTCTAGACACAGTTCTAAATAGGCCACATACCTCAGTATTTATAAGTCCAAGTAGAACTTTATCTATTTCTCCTACATGGGGAAAAGGCTTGCATGCCATCTTTCCAGATATACAAGCCATGAATCCATCAAACGAGAAAGTGAAACAACACCCCTAGTAATAGTAGGTTCAAAATGACAATTGTCTGAAAAAATGATAAGTAAGATCAAAGCTACCTATAGCTTCGACAGCTTAACGATTTCCATTGAAAACATACAGATTCAAAGCTCCTTACTTCAGCTTCCTGCTTCCTCTAAGCCTCTCTGTTATGTTACAATTGTGAGTACCACAACCAGTGTCATAAACCCGAGATTTATTAGGAAAATAATAGAGTTCTATAATGAAGATACCTGATGTACTAGCCATGCTAGTTTTGTTCTTCTTTAACTCTGCTAGGTAGGCAAGACAATTCCTCCTCCAGTGACCCACCTCTCCACAGTGATGGCAGATCGAGTCATTAGCTGGGTGCTCCTTCTTTGCTGGTGGGAAGATCTTCGGTTTGGGGGCATAAGCGAGCTTATCCTTGCCATTTCCACGTCCTTTAGCTTAAGCAGCTTGCTGTTTGTTCTTGGTCTTCTTTTTTGAATCTTGCCTCCTGATGTGTTTCGAAAGCTTTAAATTTATAAGACTAGTTTCACCGATTCCTTAATACACAAAACACATGGGTAAAAGTATAACCCCCGTTTATAGTAAAGGTTTGAGGCAAGACCAGGTCGTTCCAAGAGAGGTAATAGTTTCTATTGTTAGCTAAGAGTAACAAAATTAGATTCCAGTGATTGTCACTTATCACTAAAACCATTTTACTTGGACCATACTTTATGCACTTTATGTATCTAGGATCAAATGCCGAAAGGAGATTCTTTTACATCGACTAGATATACTAGTTTACATGATTACCAATCATGCTTTGTCCATGTACATTCTATGATTCTTGTGCTTATTTATCCCATGTGCTCAGCCTTTAACAAATATACCTTTAATATAATTTGGCAAAACATTTCAAAAATTTGAAGTATCAAGTATGCATTTCCTCTAGTCAAGTCGTTAGACATGAGACTAGTCCTTAAGCATGTTATAGTCAAGTTTAACATTTGTTTTACTATCCAATTCTCACAAGCATACCAATGACTCGTTATAGACAGATGATTCATAATATAACCAACATAATTGTATCTTTCGACCTTTAAAAAATCATGATTATCAATCAAGACAAATGATAAGAGACCAAACAATAACATATCAAATGCATATATAATAGATTCAGTATTCATGATACAAATTCTATGTTCAACTCATGGTAGAAGTGCCTCTAAGAAATATAAAAGTACTACTCCGTGTTCATAATAAAGTAAACGAAACAAACAAGTATTATCATCATTAGAACAAGTTTACACCGAGGTTTCCAAGTAAGCTCTTGTTCCAGTATTGTTCTCCAAGTGTGGCTACTAACTCCAACTCTTTAGCTAGTGGTTTTTGGTGCAAAACCACTACTAAACTGCTTCTTATGATCAAGAGATGTTTCTTGATTGAGGTGTGAATAAAACCACGAATTAAGCTCCTATTTATAGTTGAAATGAAACCCTAGCATCTCCCTGGCGAGTTATGACAAGCAAGTGATCGGCCTCATCATTGATGTAGCTCATTAATGTAGAAACATAACTGCCATGGGAAGTACGCCGCACAACTGGTGTAAGACCGGCGGGATTCTCTTCGCGTAACCGGCGCTCTTGTAACATATAACCGGCGTACTTTATGTTTGACTCGTAGTTACATAGTTGACCAAAGGTACCCGTAAGCGGCGCTCTTTCTACTTGTGAACGGCGTGCTTTTGTCCAAACTATGTCTTATTCTTTATAAGTTCTCAAAGTCATCCCTTTCGTGTATTTCTCGCTTATTTCCTTCAATCCTTTATCCTGCACATTCATTCATATATTAAGTACCAAAAGTCCTAATAATAGGGTTATTTACTATATAATTTACATAATATCGGGGGTATAAATATGTATAATACGAGACTCATCAAATCCCCCATACTTAAACTAATGCTTGCCCTCAAGCATACAAGAAAAATTTCTTTCAAAACCAAGTCTCGTATAAGTTTCAAATATATCTTTTTGTGTATCCAAGACAACCAAGAATAACATGACATGCTCCTCACGAAAGTGTATATATTTTCAAGTTCACTCAAGCACTCATAAAATTGTTTTTGGTTGTAAATTCACTCTTATAGCTCAGTCATAAATTATAGATTTACCATATGCTTGTAAAAGAAACAAAACTGCACCGACATGGCATAAGAACCAAGTATAAATATCAAAAAGGTCTTTTATTCGGGTTATAACGTTGGGTTAAGGGTTATAAGGTATGGATTTAGACAAGGAATTATTGATGAAACAAACTTAAGTCGGAAAATCATAATTTTCTTCATTCTTTTTTTTCCTTTTTCTTTTTCATCACTTTTCTTTTCACTTATTTTTTTTCTTTTTCTTTTCTCAACCACATTATAACAAAAATAAAGCGTGCACTCTTCATACTCATCGTAATTGGTATACAACCATGCTTTTTCTCATATATATACTCCAATTCTTAGATTCCCGACTAAGCAACATATTTTTGTTATTTTCTTGATGGAGAAATAGAAACGAAAAACTAAGGCTCAAAAGGGTGTATCTAGTGGATAATAACACTAAAAGTGAGTGCTAAATGGGTTAAATTTTGTTTAGAAAACGGATGGCTTATATATGGTGTATTTCCTAATTTTTGCCTCTTATCACATAAAAATACTTATATCACACAAATGTGATCTCACTGCGGTCTCATAATGATTTCAAATACAAGTTCAAGAATCACATAAATTAGCGCAAAAAACATGATGCAGGATTTCTAACCAGGTTTTAATATTTATAAATTCTCGTTTTACCCTAGGTCTACCTTATGCACTAACGGAAAGAGAATCCGGTCGTGTGTAGGCTAGTAATGGTAACTCCGAGGTCATCCCAAGAGCTATGTGGTGCGGACTATGTCTAAGTCTAATGTTACTAATTAAAACTGAATTTAAAGTGGAAATGATTGAATGATTGTTTGAAATAAAATGAAATAAAAACAGAAAGCAATAAGAAGTGAAGTTGTGAGCAGTAGGAGAAAAGTGTGCTAACCTAATTAATCCTCCTATATCGCTTTTAGTCATGTTTCCTATTAAAAAAATCTCATGCTTTAGGTGGGGCGGACATATATCACTAGGTTCATATGATCAAGTTCCCTAGCCTATCTCCCCCGAATCCTGCCAGGAACCATAGGCACTACCTCATGCTATTAAGCCGACGTACGGTAGACGGGTTTGAGTCATTAAGTGCCACTACATGCTAGACTTATCTTAAATGGCCCGTTGTCACGATCATAGGGCATTTCTCTAACTTCTTAAGTACCTCCGCTTGCAAGGTGGTTGATAACATCAAATTTACCCTTAATTTAAGCGCTAATTTCCCTTTGAATTGCTCATCTTTTCTATTTATATGAAGAATATCTACTCTTATTTCTTCCTATTTTGGTTTCAGGGTAAAGATGAGTAAAACTACGTTATTGATGATTTATTGGCTTAAGAGTGGGAATTATGCTTAAAGTTACATTGAAGACACAAACACTGCGGTCTAGTTAAGTGATGATACTACACCGTTAGATGTTTTACCCCAAGACATGAAGACTACGCCGTAGCAAGCAAATGAGCTACGGCGTAACAGAGATTACCAAAGGCTACGCCGTAGTTAGTAATTTTACTACGGCGTAATGTTGAAGATATGAGCCCTACGCCCGTAACAAGTAGTTGAGTTACGGCGTAGGAAGGATTTTCTGAAGACTACGCCCGTAACAAGTCATTGAGTTACGGCGTAGGAATGATTTTACGAAGACTATGGCGTAGCACCCCAGCAAGCTACGCCGTAGAGGTTATGAACGAAGGTTACGGCGTAGCTCAATATTTAGCTACGCCGTAGTTATGGATATGCATGAGGATAATTACGTGATAACCAAGACCTACGGCGTAGTTTGTCATGGACCTACGCCGTAGTTAATTACTTGGGCGCAAAGTGTTGAAGTCAAAGGGCTGAAATTGTCAACATCACAAAGTTTAATATACACATTTATATGTGTATACACGTATGGAACAAAGGAAAATAGAAGACATGGGCTGAAATTGAATGATGACGCAAGATAAGGGATCAAACTCGGTCAAGGCCCAAAGTTCTTTATTATATATATGGATAAATGTGGTACGTATATCATTATCATCATTCTAGGTTTGAGGTTTTCTGTGTTCTCCTCTGCCGACGCTAGAGAACAAGAAAAGAAGGAGAGTAGCAGTTGGTGGTATTGGTTTCGGGGTTTTGCCCCGGTATTCGACTAGGGGATCAAAAGCATTTATCTAGCACAATATGTATTATTTCTTGACACTCATTTATTTATTAAGTTTCATTATTCTTGATTACAATATTGATTCTGCATGATTATTGATTGTCGTGATGTCTTTCGTATTTTATTAAATTGCTTTTGTCGCTTAATTAATTAATTACGGCGTAGTTGTTTATAGAGCTACGACGTAGTCATATATTTAACTACGGCGTAGCAATATATCTAACTATGGCGTAATGATTAATTATTTAGTGATTTACTATTTGGTCTTTATTTCTAGTTTATTATTAGTTTTGTTTGTATACTTTCATGGCGAGTCTTGGGACACTCTAGTTCCCGTAGTGTTTAACATTGGTTGTTCCTTAGAGACTTGTGGGATTAACCTTAGGAAGCAAGTCGCTAGGGATGTGACTTGGTGATAGAAATATCACCATACATGTGCGAATTAACCCTAGGACCACCTACCAATGCTATATGCTTAACGGAATTAGAGGGATGTAAGATCTGACCATGCCGCATCCGCTAGGCTTGTCCATGTTAGTAGAGGCACTTAATGACTCTTACATCTTCGTACCGATGAACCCACGGCTTTACAATAGTTTTGGATAGGACAAGATGTAAGATAGACATGGTGATTTAACCCTCTGATCCGAAATGAATTTAATCCCCAGACGAAACAATAATAGACACCGTTACTTTTATTACTGAGAATAGATTTCCAGATGACCCTTGGTCACTAACCATTACCTTGGTGAGGAATCTAGGATCATAGGGTAGACGAATTGACCATAGGAGTCTACCGCCTTTACAAGGGTTTGAGAATTAGATCTTAATTATCATCCCTTTAAGTTGTTTGCCAGAAAACCATGCCTATTGATTACATTATATAAATCTCATTTACTTTCATATTCAGTTTACCTACATTTATTAGTTTAGTTAATCTCTTTAATCATAACCCCTTTTGATAAACGTGACATAGACTCTAATTAGGATCCAAACGCATAGCTCTTGGGACGACCTCTGCTTTACCAACTAGCTATACCTCACACGACTGGGTACACTGCCCGATAGTGCATTAGGTAGACCTTAGGTAAACGAGACAACTATAAATATTAAAACCTGGTCAGTAAAACCTGCATCAAGTTTTTGGCGCCGTTGCTGGGGAGCTATTAGGATTTTATCTAAGTTTTGCTTTTGTAATTTTAGGTGTTTATTTTTTTAAGAATTTTTGTTTTCTTTCTTTCTTTTAGGTTTTTGTTTGTTTTCTAATTTCAGGATATGGGTGACGTAGATATCAACATGCTCACTATGGAGCAATATATGGCTTGGACTCAAGGTAACAACATACCGGGCATGGTAAGACCCGAAATTGATAATAATGTCAACTTTGAGATCAGTAGCCAGTTTATGAGGGAGCTAAGACATAAGCTTTTCGCGGGAACGGTTGATGAAGATGCTCACCTACATGTATGAAGAGTATTGGCGATTGTAGATCTTTTCCACACTCCTGGCGTCACTCATGATGCACTAATGTTGAGGGTATTTCCAATTACACTCACAATGGCAGCCAGAAGGTGGTTAGATAAAGTTCCTATAGGAACAATCAATACATGGGCTCTTCTAGAGAGGGCATTTATTCGGAGATATTGTCCTCCTTCAAAGACGACCAAGAAGATGGAAGAAATAAGGAATTTCATACAAGGGAAGGATGAGACNGAGTATTGGCGATTGTAGATCTTTTCCACACTCCTGGCGTCACTCATGATGCACTAATGTTGAGGGTATTTCCAATTACACTCACAATGGCAGCCAGAAGGTGGTTAGATAAAGTTCCTATAGGAACAATCAATACATGGGCTCTTCTAGAGAGGGCATTTATTCGGAGATATTGTCCTCCTTCAAAGACGACCAAGAAGATGGAAGAAATAAGGAATTTCATACAAGGGAAGGATGAGACGTTATATGAAGCTTGGGAAGGTTTAACGACCTTCTTTACATGTGCCCAATGCATGATCTCAACAACTATCAGAAAGTCCTTACTTTCTACAAAGGTTTAAGCATCCCTTCCCGCCGAATGCTCGATTCTCAAGGACCGATCCCTATGATGACACCAACACAAGCCCTTAGCTCAATACAAATGATGGCAAACCATTCACAAAATTGGTATGATGGAGCAACCACTTGGATGGCGAATGGCAATAGCTTGGACGACATGGGTGAAATAACCAAAAGTATTGATAGACTCAGGTGTGATATGAAGGAGGTTAAGAAAGACATTCATGCTATACATGAGCATTCTCTTCGAGAAGAATGAGAAGCATTTGATCAGGTCTAGTATGTGGAAGCCTTGGAGGAAATCATCAACAAATATTGTAAAGAATTAAGGAAGACGCATGACTCACATTGTGAATGGATTAGAAAGTTCAAGGAAACCACGGACTTGAACTTAAAGAGGCTCGATGCTAGAAGGATGAATGTAGAAGTGAAGTTTGCTGAATTAAGCCAAATAGTCCTAGAAAATAAAAAGAATGAGGTAGAAAAAAGCTAAGGTCAATGCACTAATGGGAAAGATCAAGGAAGTCAACCTGAAGTCGGTTCCTCATTATTTTCCCATTGTCAAGCCGTATGTTCCACCTATCCCATTCCCAGGACGTTTGAAGGTTGTGACAAAAGTAGAAACAAGCAAGGATCAAGTTAAGAAGATGGAAGCAAGAAACTTACAAGATGAAGAAGCAATTCCACATGCTCGAATGGAATCAACTACAACACAAAATGGTATGATTTCTAACTCTTCTTTTATTACTAACGATCTTGCTAGTTTTCCCATACAGGTTGCTGAAATAATCAATGTTGAGGCGCAACCTTTAACTGCACAACCCATTCTTATCACACCACCCAAAGATGGTTATGTTACACCGACTACTGAACCAATTTTGGTTGAGCCTGAGAAGGAGTTAGGAGGCCAAGTCATATACACTACTGTGAATAACAAGGAGGCTAATGAAGCATGGAAGCCAATCACTCAACCACAACACGGAGTGTTCATATCAACGAATCCATCAGTCAATCCGGGCAAGGTAAGTAGGAAAATGAAATCTCCTTTAAGGTATGATTTTAATTTATCATTTCCCTACAATATAGCAAATTCACACCCTTACGGTGTCTATTGCTATTTTCATCCACACTTGATTTCAAGTGAGGGGATGAACACCCTTTTGCTCGGTAAATAAAGGTGGAGTCAAGCTCGTGACTCGAACAAAAACAAGCGCTTCGTGGGAGGCACCCCATACTTACTTTTTTTTTCTTTTTTTTTCTTTTATTTTATTTTTTTTTTAATTTTGGCTTTTGATTTTAGTAGTATAGTTGGTTTGGTATGCTTTGTTCTAATCATTTTGCAGGTAAAAGAGAAAGGTAGACGGTGGAGAAACTGAAATTGGAGTTTTCACTCCAAGAACTGTCCCCAAAACACAACTACAGCGTAGCCTATTCCTTCAACTATGTCGTAGCATCCTCCAGGTGACAGTCTGTGTGAATTTGTCACCTACGGCGTAGTCAAGAATTCTAGCTACGCCGTAGCTTTCTCCTGTACCAAGTAAATTTTAAATTTTTATAACAAACACACTTTAACTTGTATTAGTTGTTAAATAAACTTTGTGGGTATGTTCCCTGTAAACCCTCACGAGACTTCACTCGTCCACTTGGGACACCAAGTGGTTTAAAAGGCTTGTTGCATATGCTAAATGCAACCGTGATTCCTACGAAAGTGAGTTAGATTTTATTTTGTTTCATTTTTATTTTTATACATTTCGTGCTATTTTTGCTTTTATCCGGATTTATGCTTTGTTGGTATTTGTTTTCTTGCTAGCTCACAGGTTTGTGGAATATGATGAGGTGCATAGCTACAAGAAAACACTTTCTATCCAATCTAGTTAAGTACCGAGATGGTAGTTTAGAGATTGGTTGATGGAGATGGATCTTGCTCAAGGAGGCACATTTGAAGCATGATATGGAAAATGCCGTCTATTGATCATACCGAGAAAATCCAGGGGAGTTCTTCTGTTCCTTTTCTAACCCTTCCTATTTTTCATTTATATGCTTAGTATGACCCAAGTGGGGGGAAGGATTAGAAATAAACACCACTTGATTATACTCGCCTTTGTTTTTCTAGTTTTTAGTGAAAAATATTTCATTTATAAAATTTTGACATGTTTTTCATTAGTTAACTAGATTAATCTAAACTGAGCACACCTACCCATTATTTACATTGTGTGAGGATAAGCCTTTCCATTTTCCCCTTCATACATAATACCATAAATGTGAGAGTGCCGGTGGCTGTAGTAGACTTTAGAACTTGGCTTTGTATATCTTTTTGAGACTATTATAATGAGCATTACATTGAGGCAACTCGGTGTAATCGGTGCAGCTACGAAATAAGGCAAATTTTAGGATAATCCCAAATAGTCCATCAAATTATGTTATGTGTATATTGACTTTTCACATCGATTAGTCAATCCCCCTGTTAAACCCTTTTGTTGCACTCACCTTTAGTGCAAGATACCCCTAGATACACCCTTCAGAGCCTTTCCTTTCATTTTGTTCACCCAATATATGTTTCGTTACACCTATCGCCTAGCCTACCCTGTAGTTTCTTATAGTCCACGGTCCGGGCGTTGTTGGTCAAATTTTGGTTTCACTGGTGATAGTCGCGGTTTTGAATAAAGGGTTTTGAAAGAAGATCGGGTTTAGATGATAGTTCATCTCAGGTGGGGGGATGATTTATATGTTTGTATTGTTTTTCCATTTATGTAGACCTTGTCTTGCATCAAAAAATAAATAAATAAATAAATGAAAATAGAAAAAGAAAAAAATAGAATAAAAAGAAATAAAGAGCATGCAAGCAAGAGTTTGGTTATTAGTTTATTAGCTGATTGTTATATAAATCAGCTTATGTGTCGTATTGTGGTAAGTATTCCCACCATGCGCAGCTTATACTTTATAGACCCGTGTCATTTCTATCTATCCTTTCTATTTTAATATATATTTGTACAATGGGGGCATTGTACATATCAAGTACGGGGATGGGAGATAGAAATGGTTGATATTACGGTTTTTGGTCAAAATATGTGCAAAATTTACCCAAATTTAAAATTTTTTAAAGCACATAAATTTTTTTTCCATTGATGATGGAGGCCGAGTTAATGCATCCCATTTGCCTACATTACATGTTATATGCATTAACTCGTGTATTGATGATATTGAAGACCCCTTGACTCTTGACCCTCGATTTTTGCTATGGGATTGAATGCTCTAGTGACGGGGCGATTGTGGACTTTAGGAATCTATTTGTTTCGTGTCTTTTTATTTTACACCTATTTAAATGTTTTCCCATGTCTTTATCCTACCCTTGTCATTTATTACCTTTAGCTTATTTGAGTTAGGGAATTGAGCAGTCACAGGTGTCTCGTTCATGGATTTGGGCGAGCATTTGTGGCTTTGTCGCCTTTTCTGGAATAATGGTATTGGTAAAAAGTGATTTAACCCCGTAAGCCTTATAGTTGTGTCAACCCATTTGCCTTTTGGAATAGCTGCATCTATATACTCTAGTGGTGGAGATTAGTATCTTTGCCAAGCCTATGATAGAATACTCGCCATGACTGAGCAGTTGAGTGATCTGTTACGTCACCATATTGTAAACACAAGTATAGGTTTTGGTAGAAAAAATATGAGAATAGAGTTTGGTTGATTAAATCAATATGAAAGATGAAAGTGCAAGAGTTTCTTTAAGATAATGAAATAACCAACAATTGTTATGTTTACATGAGCTTAGTATTTATAGTCAAGGTCTAGGGCAACACTCCCTTCCCTTCCTATCTTGCAAAACGTGGGCTTTAGAGGCCCATTGGACACTTACATAACTTAATACATAAACATAAGTAAGATAAATAAACTAGCAACCTATTACATAATGTAGAAATGACCGAGACTTGAGAGATTACGTAAAACGTGATCCTAACAATCTCCCCCTAAGGGTCGGTCATGAGGACTAATAGGATTGCTCGACGTCTTTTTCTTTGAATGTTGACTTTCACGGCTTTAGACGTCTTCAAAAAAAAAAAAAATTCGTTAGCAACATGATTCATCGTTCTTTGTTCTTTGTCTATGATGATGTGATAGTGATCAAGTGATGTCGTAGTCTGCCATTCGTCACTTTCTTAGTCTCCAGTGGATCTGCGCCTTTCCAACATGCTCATACATCTTTGACATTGATGCTTACATACTTTAGTAGCTCTTATTTCTTTGTTGAAGATTCTTTGTGTTGACGTAGAATCCTTCTTTGAATGTTGCTTAGCATTAGATCATTGTCTTTTTTTTTACTTTGTAGATTCTTTCATTCGACATAGAATCTTTCTTTGACTGATATAATGCATTGATCTTTGATGAGAGCTTTCATAGTCGTTGAGATGTAGGTATGAGCATGTGGACTTTGGTGTTCAAGATGGTAGTTGTACCTGCATTGAAACAGTTAGCAAAAATATGTCCGGTACTTACAGGTTTGGAATTAGAATTTGTTGACAGCATAGTGTGAAGACTCCTTCTAATCCTTACCAAGGCCGTTCCTAATCGGATACCCCCTAGAGGGCTTACACAGACATACATAAGTACACCCACGATTAGGTGAGTCGCTGGAGATCACCCCACGACTCTAGACCGTTTGGAACCATCGTAAACACTAAGCGTAATCCACAAGGAATCACCGAAGTGACCTGCTGTCAGGGCTGTTTGATGTTGACCCTGGCAGGATTTCCGTTCAATCATTCGAGAAATACATAAGTAAATCCCTCATAAACGTTCCAGGCAGATTGCTAAGATCTACGTAGCACTCGATAGTTTACACTTAGTGTCCAATGATGTAAGATACTAGTGTAAAAGTATTATGTGTTCCTAGGAGATCTTTGATGTATCTCGTGGCTCTGACTCGATTTGTGCACAATTTGGTCGTAGGAGGTGTGGAGCAGAGTACCTCCTTTTCAATATTGACACACTCGTAGTGAATGGTCAATAGATTATGAAGGGTTCTCCGTGAGAATGAAACAAGTATCTTTTGAGAGACACTTGAGTGGCTAAGAAGGTTTAGGTGCATTGCGTCACTGGGTCCATGACGTCTTAATCTTCAATACCGGTGTTGTCTTAGCAACATCCAGTAGCATATGAATTGAACCCGGTGTCTGCCCTAAGGTTGAACATATGGAGGGCTATTTCTTTTCACCCTTTTCTTTACTTTTCTTTTTAATTCTTCAACCCCTTCTTTCTCCTTTCATTCCTTTCTCCTTTTATCATATCATACCTAAGGACTTCTATTTTCTAACTATTGGTGATGTCCTTGGGTAGATCCCTCCGGTTCTGGCGGATCATAGGACGGTTTTTCCTATCCTTAGTCACCTTATAACTTCATGACTATCCTGTTGATGCCTTTGAACCAAATATTTGAAAATCTCTCAAAGTGTTTATATTTATAAAACTTTTTGTAAACACTTTGAGGGTTTTGATTTCTTATGAAAGACTCCCCCTCAACATATGCTCATGAATATTTTCAGAAATTTGCATATGCGGGAAGAGTTGGCACTTTTTTGAAGTGATCCACTCTTAATAGACATGTATCCGAGGGACACGATTACGTTGCTTAGTTAAAGGGATCCATTATCAGTTTTAGGTGATAACTAGCCCTAATAACTGATGAGACGAAAAATGTTACGTTTTTAGGGGTCATTTTGAGTCCTAAGTCGTATGTTTTTGGTTTGGATTTCACCCAAAGTCGTTTCTTTTCTCATTTTAGGTACTTTTGAAGGGAAAATCACAAAAGAAGCATTTTCGGGCGTTTTCGGAGTGAAAAAGTGCGGAAAACAACAAAAACTCAAAAGACCTTAAAGATCACAGAAGGTGACGCCGTCACACTCTACTAAGTGACGCCGTCAGGAACAAGTGAAGTCCAGAAGTGGAAAAAATACTCGTGACGGGCCAGAGAGTTTGTAGTGCAATTTGGTGACGCCGTCA
>LBNU01034264.1:151713-185260 GCA_014162995.1 Artemisia annua | reverse complement strand
GAAGGAGATTCGGAAAAGGAAATTTAGGCGACGTTAGGTGGTTCTACCTCGAACTAGACTCGGTATTTAGCCTTAGTACCGGATAAGTGTAAAGCACGTTGTGAAAGGTTTCTCCACGAGAAGGAGTTTGTTGATAGTGCTGAAACTCTCGAGTTGGATACTCGGGCGTGGACGTAGGGCAAGGACAAGTGAGTCCTTGTAGCGAACCACGATAAACAATCGTGTTGTGGTTTGTGTTCTAATCTTTATACTTAATGCTTTACATATTATCTGTGTTGTGATTAATTATTATCTTTGAGTTCTTCAAAGTACTTCCATTCATATAAATAAAGCAAAACGTCAAATATATCTTTAAACTAAAAGGATAATTTGTAAAAGATAATTAACGTAAAAGCGGTAAACTATTCAACCCCCCTTCTAGTTTTCCACATTCTTTTCACAACTAAGGTGTCTAATTCTAAACTTGCTTATGTCAATTTATTTATGCTCAAGACATAGGCAAGTTTTATAGAATATTCCAATGCTATAATTAGGAAACACATAACGTATATCATTCATATATATTTTGTCTCATTCAATGTGATAGGATGACTGCATCATTCCCTGTCATATAAGAGTCCATAGTTCCGAATCTTGTTCAAGAAGTCTTCCATGTAAATCTCTACGAGATTTATTGCATGTACTTTGACCTATGTAAGTGTACCAACTTTGATCATCTCCATAGATCTATGATTCAAAATGCATATTCTTATATATCTTTTATTCAAGAAGCATTCCATATATCTAAGAACACTATCTTCCATTATTGGAATGTTGTTTCTTAATATGCCATCACCATCTAGGAACAAGAATATCACATTTCTCTACTAGATTTAATATGTAATTTTTTTTTATACTTAAGATCATCAAAAAACGTATGGTAACACCATGTAAAACGTGAGAGTTTTATTAAGTCGTTTTTGATATCTTCTTTGTTAATGTTTATATCTGCAATATATAAATTATCAAGTATTCCAATTCTTTAATGCTTGCCACTTATGAAGAAGTCTTTATCATTATTAATTGCTTGACAATAAAGGAAGCCTCTCATCGTAATGTAAGCTTAAAGATGTTTACACATTCAGTCCATGTCAATCTTCCATCATGAAGATATATTAGTTCCTTACTACTTCATTGCTAGGTAAAAGATTAACCCAAATTCTAAACTTATTAATTCTTTAAGGACTACAATCTGCATTCATTGTGTTAGGTCATGCCATAGATTCAGAATCCAATTCATGCCTCTTGCAGTTAATGGGTTCAACAAATCCCATATGAGATTTCTAAATAATCAATGATATATCGTATCTATAAATTTGTAATAAATTCTATTAGACTTTATTGAATACAGTCATAACACTTTCTCGCGTAACACGTAATGTCCATGCTTAGAGTGTGTTCAACTAGTTTTCTTTTGAAGGTATTGCATTCTTTGTCTCTTGAATTTCTTCAAGATTTAGATTGCTCCTACTTGCTTTTGTAACAATAGATTTCTCTCTAGAAACATTAAGCAATCGAGTGTAATACCCCCAAAATTTGGTACAACGGAAGACTTAATCAAGCTTTCGGGGTGCTACGGAGTTTGGTACATGACACAAGCATAGGAAACATGATAGCATTATCCATTACATTAAAAAATTTAAATCCCGATAATAAGTTTACATTAATTCAAACATTAATGATAAGCCCAAAAGAAATCATAAGATAGGTCCCCAAAAGTGTTAATAGAGTTTTTATTGATCCTCAAGCTATGCCTTTTACCAAGCCTCCAGACAGAAATCATCAATCATAATCAATATCAATTACCTGAGAAAACATGCTAAAGGTCAGCTAACGCTGATGAGTTCATAGGTTTAAGCAAACAGTAGTAAGGATGGACCAAGAGTAAGTACAGTAGATTGCTATACTGGTCTAAGATAGATATAAATCACAAAATCCACATAATTTCAATAATCATCAGCAAGCATAACGATTCTGAGAGATCGTGCATCAATATAACGGATTATATTGGCGTGACAAGTAGGGGCCCTAGGATGATCTGACCTTAGCCAGGTGACAAGATGTAGCAATTTATAATTATCACTACCATGGATCTAGGACTAGATCTAACGCATACCTAACATTAGCCAGTTGACATGATATAGCAAATCAAAAGGAGTAGTAGGTCCAACACAGAGCGGTAAAATCAAACTTATGGGTTGGTTAAGCTGAGTGAACTGCCTAAAAACAGTTGAGCATGTAATCTCACCCCAATTTTCAAATAAGTATATGAGTAAAAGTGAGGCTATGAAACTCACCTCGATCAAGCAATGCACAAGGAAATCAATAGAAGCAAAGCAGAATACCAGCTAACGCGTCACGACAACTACAGACTCGGCACAACCTAATAATATAGATTTGTCTTAATATATATCTTCAAACAATATTTTCTATCCCCGAATATATTCTATTTCTATTTCGAAAACCTCTTTCTCAATTATTAGTTTCTAGCGTTTGGTATCATCGTGGGTGTGGTGCTGACTCGACGAGACTCAAGTGAACTCATATAACTAAAGAGTCAAATCATAAACGTTACAAGACAAACCTAATAGTAATAAGTTTTAGTTTAATAAGTTTTCCGAATAAATTGTTAAGACTTATCAAATTCGTCAACTCGATACATAAAATGATTTATTCATCTCACTTATTATCCCAAAAACTGAATCACAAAACCTAATGAGTAATAAGGATACGTTTTCCATTAATAAGTTCTCCTGACATACTTAATGGGTTCTTATCGGATTCTCAACCCTACAAGCCGTTAACCATGTGGTTTGAATATATTCATGTCAACCATCCATAACCCGATATAACTTCACAATGATAAATAATTACTTTATACGGTACATTGCGTGCCCTCGAAACATTTAATAACTCTTTATTGTAAAACTTTCCGTTTTAAGTTATTAGTTTCATTTAGATATTAAATAACGAGTTAAGTCTCGTTATTAAATATTTTATATATGAAACATTATTATCTATTTTCATTTCTTGTTTTTATTTATATATGTATATATGTTTAAGTTTCCAAATAATCCGTTTTGAGTTATTATCCGTTTCGAGTTCACAAGTCCGAGTCATCGCTCTCGGGATTTAATAATAAGTCACAATGTCTCAATATAATGTAAAAGTCCATGTTACAGCATTGTCGGGGTCAAGCCGAGACTAGAAAGTCACGGTGACACCGACATGGCACAAAATCATCACAAGTATATATGTCAAGATCAATGTCAATGTCAATATATCGGTTACCGGCCCTAATCCTACGGCTAGGTAACACATCAAGCCGCAACAATGTCCCAATCCAAATCCAACATCAACAATAATTATTGCCGAGACCCTAGTGGCCTCGGCTTAACTCCCACGACAATCACCTCATCAATAACCACAACAACATCGACAACATCAACAACGCCAAGACCCTAGTGGTCTCGGCCTACTCTCCTCGACACCAACGCAAAGCCAAATGGAACTAAGCCTATTCGGCCTCAATCCACCATGACAACAACCACAATTCAACCGATATTTTTGTTTTAGGGTTTGTGTGATAAGTGGGGAGGAGAGAGAGAGGGTAGGGTTTTTATCCCCAACAAGGACCTTCTATGCAATTATTTTTAGGACAAGGGGCGCCGGTTAATAACCACAAGGACCATATATGAAGTTTTGTTAAACTTTAACCAATTATGATTTATGGTTCGTAACTTATACTAAGTGTGACCGATAATTTTCTAAGTCGCGCCATCATTTTTAGATTAATTTTTCCGTTAACTTTGACTATAAATATGCCTATATTAAATAAACGCGTCAAAGTTATTGTTTCTCGTATTATTAAGGTTTTCTAGTGCCGACTCACGTAGTGCCTAATATAAATATATCACCATCATTAAATCAAATAACGATAATTCACATAATATAATCACTAATTCCCATACATTCTGAAAGAAATTTCACGATAATTAAAAGTTCGTTTATTAAGCATAATGCGTTAGTTAAAAAGGGTTCTCTAAATTACCGGTTGTCACATCGAGCAGCCAACTTGTTATTGTTTAGGTGAAAATAGCAAACTTTAAGATTTTTCTACAATGTATGCATGTGAAGTTTTAATAGGTCCATAAGTGTCATGTCCTACATGAACTTCATAACATTTAAAACTTCAAGTTTAAGACAACATGGGCAACATCCCATGTTATAGCAAGTATAGTGTCTTCTAACATTCTTGGTTCAAATCATCAACATTCTATATTAGAACATAATTTTATAAGAAAATTTTGCAGAGTAACTAGACTAATCTTTAATTGAACTTTGTTTTTATCAAGGTTATGTTTCTCTTCCTTAAACACTTCATGTATAAGTTAGAGTGAACTTATGAAATGATTTCATAATTCACTTGAGGATAAAACTCCTCGAGTAATCTAAGTTAAACCTTATACTTCGTATTGAAAGACTTTGATGAATTTGAAAAGGTTTCATGTTAAGCCAATTAATCACATCATTGACAACATCAATGATATTGAAGTAATGGTTGTAGTTTTACATCATTGTTCCATTTAGATCAAATATGCAACACATATTTTATCTAACAAGATCTTTGGACCTCCCACTCACATGGGCAGAGCTACCAAGGATGTCTTTAGAAAATGACACATTTATCAAGGAAACCAGAGTTCATTGAAAATCCGGCAATTGGAGTTTTGAAATGTGTTACTTGTTTAAGTAAACTTGATTATAATGTTACCTAAAATGTAGGTTAAAGTCATATGACTTGATTAAGTCAGGTATATATAAGACATTCAGGTACATAACGAGTTTATTAATAAAGCAACGATAAACCTTAAATTACCATGTCTTAAAAGAAAGCAAATGATGTCTATAGAAATCATCCTCTCTTATCCAGGAGACGTAAAATTCAAAAAAAATATCCAAACGGCTCAAGGCCAGTAAATGAAAATTGTTTCAACAAACACAAGAAATAATAATGACTAAGCAACACTTAGTTAGAAGATGCACTTGATCATTTTCAAATGACTAAGCAACACTTAGTTGGATTCTCTACAATGACACTGTAGACCAATTGAAAGGGATGTAGCGCAGCTTGGTAGCCCCTTTGTTTTGGGTCAAAAATCTCACGGGTTCCAATCCTGTCATCCCTACCTATTCTTCTCCTCCGGGCAGTCACGAGGGATCCATTGAGATCGATTCAGACATACATCATTTTCATTTTATGAGAATATATGCATGTTTATGTTTAGTATTGGGGGTACAAAAAGAATCCTTTTTTAGTCGTATCTACTGTGATAAGAAAGCGTTCTTAGTTCAGTTCGGTAGAACGTGGGTCTCCAAAACCTGATGTCGTAGGTTCAAATCCTACAGAGCGTGATTCTGTTCTTGTTAGGTCTAATTAGAATTCAATAACTTCACTCATTTTAATAGCAACCTGAATTGAACCTCCTGCGGATAAAAAAAAGGAGGAAGTCAATAAAAAAGAGATGTTAATGAATCAAAGGTCCAATTGATCGCCGCGTCTGTATTGTAAATATGCAGTTACGAATAATCCAGCCAAAAAGTAATAGGAATTAGACCTAACACGATTCCAAATAGAAAAACTTCAATCATTTCGATTTATTTGAAAAGGGCAAAAATATAGGGTTCCAAACCTAAATAAACATCCGAATCGACCATGAATCTCAATGAACAAGAATTGGCAATCTATCAACTAATCTTCACAGTTATTTTGACTTTGGTGCCCTTGCGCGTCTTTTTCGTTTTTCTAATATCTTTTGCACATCATTGCAAAAGTAAACTTTCATCACTAACAATTCAGAAAATTTAGACAAATATCTGATTGGTTGCAAGTTGTTCCAACCTCAGCATGCTTATAACCAATCTTGTTCTTTCTCTTACTTCCTCCTGCCTTAGTACGTCCAACTTCAAGAACCTGGGCTTGAATGTTTCTCTCAGCAGCCACCAACATTTGGTGTAGCACTGCAACAGACTTCTCCCAGCTATGCATGTTATGACTCCTCACAAATGCGTCATAACTCTTTGGTAGTGAGCTTAAAAAGAGATCTACCACAAGATTTTCTGGCAATGGGTTTCCAAGCCTCTCAAGTTCTCTAGCTATTTCAGCTTAAGAGCATGCAATCAAACAGATTGTGCATCATACATTTTGCATGCATGGATCAACTTAAGAGTTTCAACAGTCTCATGCCTAACATATTGTTGAAACATTCCTTTAGCTCCGCCAACATATTTTATGCAAGTATTTTCCTCCAGCAACTTTTGGAGGTTAGGAGTCATACTAGAAAGCATTAAAATAACAATTTTTTCCTGTTCAGAGTTAGACCTATACGATGCAACACGATTAGCTGAGGCAACATTTTTAGTAGAAGGAGGAGGTAAGGGTTGCTCTATAATAGCCTACTTTCCTTCAAACTTAAGGATAATACTCAAGTTTCGATACCAATCAAGAAAGTTGTTCTTATTGAGCTTCTCCTTCTCCAACATAGAACAGAGAGACACATTGTTCACAGTTTGGGTATAAATAATCATCTATAGAGTAAAGTTTATTTTTAGTAAACAAATAATTAATATTCCTTTTGCGATTTATATCCCACATAAGTTAATTACCAAAAGGCTAATACCCACATAGATGGTCCCTCAACCACAATAGTTGATCCATAAGGAGTGAGGGATCTATTGGTATGTCAAAAGACTAGTTACATCAGCAGTGTAACTCCTAGATCTCTATGGGACTTGTTAAATATATAGTCCTGTTACACTTCAAAACCGGTTATAGGTATTTTATTACTAAAATGTCATGAAAATAGTTTGACTATGATATTTAAGTGTTAGAAGACTTTATACAATTGGTTAGTCAATATGTTTAAATGGGGAGTCAAACTAAAAGTCAGATGTTTAAGTAAATGTGTATAGAAAGTTTTATGTGGCTCAAGTACTAGAAAATAAGACTTGAGGGACCAAATATGATAAATAGTCAAACTCATACCAGGGGTTAAGTCATTGTTTCCATTGACTTTCCACATTTGTGTAGAAGCAATTTAGTTGGTGTGTGTGCGGTAGGTTACGTGAGAGACAAATGAGGGAACAAAAGGAGGACTTTTTTGGTGATCATTAGTGAGGAACTAAGTGTTTCCAAATCACGAGTGAAGCCTTAACAATGATCCTCACATGTAAGTAATCACTAATTCTTGATTTAGTGACATTTGAGGTTAGGGGTCATGGAGATGAATTTGGGGATTTTAAGTAAAAGATGGTTTTTATATGATTGATGAAGTTATTTTTGTTAATAGGTTAAAACCCTCTAATGGGTATTGGTTAAATTGGAGATTTTGGGGTTGTTGTTGTTGTTGTTGTTGTTGTTGTTTTTGTTTTGTTTTTTTTTTATTTATTATTATTTTTTAATCATCATGATCATATGAATGTTGGAAATGAATTTGAGTATATTAATGGGTAAGGTTAGACCTTTTTATGCACTAAAGAGATAAGAAGTGTTAATTATGCTTCATCTTCAAATCTGTATTTGATATGCATCGCACAACTTCATGTAGACTTGACTAATGCTCAAATATACAAATAAACAAATTGAGATTAAGGCAGATGTTTTATGATCAGATAATATAAAAAATAAACACAAAGCTACATATTGAAACTACAATATAGTATGCCTTACAATTTACATGCTTGATGAATGATGAATGAAAATGATATGAAAAATGATCAAGCAAAACTATGAAATTTTATAGTGAAAAATAGGGTTTTTTTGTGAAGATAATTTGGTTTTGAAAAGGAATGGATGCGTTTTACAAAGCTTTATTGAATGTTCGTGGCATTGTATGTTTAAAGGATTTCTCAAAAATTCAAAAAGGACATAACTAAAACACATTTAAGTTTCCATTTTTTTTTGAATTTTGAATCACGAAAACGTTTTTCAAAAAACAAAACCGGTTTAAGAAAGATTTTAATTTCTGAAATTATGGGGGGTTTAGTGGAGGGGTTGATTTTGTAATTTTATAGTTTTTTATTTTTCATGTTGCTATTTTTAGATTTTGGGTGCCACTTTTCATGATAGTATTTTTTGTCTATTTTTTATTGCTAAATATAGTAATAGCCTTTGTGCTTTATATAAGTGGGGATTTTGTAAAGGGAAATGATTTGCACACTCCAAATATTTATTGGGATACTCCATTCTGTGCAATAGACAGTTGTACTTTAAGTATTACATGTTTTAACTGCTAGTACATTGGAGTGTCCCAATAAGATTTGGAAGTGTGCCAATCACTTCTCTTTTGTAAACCACATGAACCCTAAATACATAGCAGGCGAATATTTATAATGAGCCCAAAGCACAGGCACCACAAGAATGACAAGCTTAAGAAATTAGTTCAATGGGTTTTGAAAAATACTGAGCCCAATAGTATGATACCGGCAAGTTGGGTTGTTAGTAGGCTGAAGTGTGCATGCAAGAGCCCCAAAGTTAAAAAATAAAGAGTATCATGGGCTAATAACTATTTAGCCCAATGCTATAATTTTTATAAGTTATTATTTGACGAAATATAATTTTTATTACATTTAGTTGACGACGTCACTAACTATTGTTATGATTATCTAGTCTAAACCTTAAAAGTTAATTTATACACTGTCATCACCCTCATTCTTGCATGCACGATATTACCTGGTAACATAATGTAAGCATTATCTTTATTTGGTTCAAGATCATATCATTATGCTGGACTAGTCAGACTAGAAATTGGACTTTTATCCTGTTTCTAAATGTAAATAAAAAGCATATAGTTTGAGCACATATGATGTTACATTGAACTATAGAAGTATCTCTGATAGTATTTTAGGAGTTAAAAAAAAAACTAATACTTGGGGTTTATTTAATCTATAAAGATCCAATCCTACAACATGAAAGTACATTAATAAAAATCCATAATCTTCTTTTCTGGCACCTTTGTTTAGCTGAACTTAAAGGTTGACCCTCAATCATCTTGCCAAATTTTTTTTGTTATGCATTTACCGTTGGAGATTGTGGATAATGGTCTCGGTGACAATGGTGGCACCTTCATTTATAACACCCTCATTTTCTATGAATTAAAGGTAAATTGTTGTTGATATATATCAGCGACTTTTAAGAATATAACTAAAGATCAAGTGAACGGGGTGATCGAAGAAGCTGGATCACTATATATATATACCGGTATGGGTTGTTACAGTCACATTTAGTTTGTTTTGTTTTGCTTCCATTGCATCAAATGGAAGAAGCTGATCTCTAAATGCAACGGGAAATTGCTATATTATGATGATTGTCGAGTGTTTTTGATATAAATGAAAGAAGCTGAATTTCTAATTGCATAATTAGTTATATTTTGTTGATAAGAGTTTGAAACATCACTATTTCTTGTCTATTTGTTACAACTCTTTAGAAAACTAGCAGCATATATTTTATTTGTGCAAGGGCTAAATCATTAACCGACGGTCATGCATACTAGCGTACCCATGTCCTGTGAGATGCACCATAACTAATTAAATCGTCGTATATTTAAGTCTCATTGCAGACAACATTGATGCATATAGTGAGTCTCTTAGATTGTCTAACAACAACATTAATGCATAAGATGAGAAAGAATGATATTCTTTTTGCTAGCTAGTTACAGTCATACTGAATCAGAATTGTGAACCAAGAGCTTCCACAATCAAGCATGTGCAATATATAGCTTGAAAACTTTGTATGTAACTCCAAATATTTCTTCATCAAACAATAATTCGTTTTAATTTCCCTATACAAAGTTACTAAAGATTCACTAACTAGTACTCCGTAACTAATAGTTGCGGCCACATTTCACTCAATCACTCATATTCAATGGAAGATAATGTAATGATTCGGAAGTCCCAAATATTTTGTGTGAGTGTGTGTGTGTGTGTGGTTTTTTTTTTNTTAAAAAATGGAAAAATTGAACTTCTGCTTCAATTGCATCAAATGGATCATTTTTCTTTCTATATGCAAAAATATTATTTAGATGTGAAGTGACAGAACACTTTGATAAAACATTATGGAAGAAAAATATCTAGTTTGACACATGAAAAGTGCCTCAAATGTTATCACTACACCCATTTCATGTGTCACCTACAAATGATAATATGATATAAGAAGTGTCGCTACAAGGGCCAATGAAAACAGTAGTTTTCAATGACATACCTTAGCTGTCACAAATTTATGTCAGTATAGGTGGGAACAAATAATGTATCTGTTGCTATTAATATTTTCAACGACAGTCTGTATGTGAGTACGTATAAGCCTGTTAGTGACAAATAAATATGTAGTCATATACATATACACTTAATAATGTGAGAAAAAAAGTTTTCTTTCTTCACATATCATATATAAGAGTGTAACTAAATTAAGATGTTCTTTCGGAATGTGCGAGTAAGCCGGAGGAAGAAGGAAAATTGGTTGAAGGTGAGCAAATTACAAGTACATGCATCAAGTACCCGGTACAAGCTAGGAGGAAGAAGAAACCGAGTCTCGGAAATACAAAGTTGAGTAAAGATCGAAAATCAACATCAACCTATTAATTTCATCCTCACACTAGGAGAAGAGAGTTTGAACAACAAATTGTTAAACATCCATCATCTATACATTTCATCCTCATCGTATGCTGAAAAAAAAGTTGATCAACTACTATTAGTGAAGCATAACGTGATGCTAAGTGCAAACGAAGAGGCAAAACTATTATGAGGGGAAGAAAAAAAGACGGCGGATAGAAAGCAGATTGGCGACACGTGCACCGAGACAAAACAATGACGAAGAAAAGGATGATGCAGCCGCAAAAAAATACAGAAGAAAATGTTACAAGTATTACTTTATAAAAAATGTAAGTAACGAGTTTGTGTCATAAAAACCCACAAATCCGTGATATTGGGACTCATTCCATGTTTTGGCTTGAACATCCAAATACATAACATTATTGGGAAATGGGAACCATCCATCTTTTGATTCCTGCACATCTTTATCACACAAACCCAACAGCGTTTACTCACATAATATAAAAAATAATAGGGAAGAAAAAAAGGAAAAAGAAACTCACGTTGTTGAGTGTTCACGTACAAGCTAGCTAGGTACTCCGTATCATACATGCATGAGAATGAAAAATATAATAAACTAATAATTGTGCTCTCATATATATATGCATGCCAATTATACCGATTTTATTTGGATATCTTTAGAATTGTTCCAGCTATTACAAAAAATTAATCATTGGCTCGATGGGGAAAAAGAAAAACACAAAATGTAATAAATATTAATTTGGTATGCGCGTACTTCCTCTCCTTTCGTGGTTAGTTCTCTGAACCTAAGGCATAACCTTAATTTTCAACAAAACTATAATTTAAAATGAACATATAAATAATCAGTTGATTAAATGAATGTCAAACATTATCAAACACCATAATCATTCCTAAATCAATTATGCCTTTTTATAATTACAAGGAATTGATATTTTGTGATCAGAGCTTATTGAAGACATTCTTTTTAGTCATTTTTATTTTGGAAGGCTAAAGTAACTAGAAAAAGCTTGAGTAAAATAAACAAAATACCAAGTAAACGATAAGGAATAACTATTAGAATTACATGTCTAAGATCACTAAAACACAACAAGGAACTGATATTGTGACAGACATTGTTAACGAGACATAGAAAAGTGTCCGTAAAAGTCATCTTTGACTCACACATGCTACATAAGTGTAAGTAAATGTCTTATTTTTCAAACGCTTGTAACATGACTATTAAAAACTAACGAAACTATGTTGTGCAAGAACGTACAGTTTATTTTTTTTATTTATATTTTTATTATTATTTTTTGGTGCTAAAACAAACCACATCGAAATAAAAGCATGCATGAGGATAGTCATAATTTAACATATGATCGATTACTGAGAGTCCAAATTTTCACATCGCAGTTGACAACAATATTTCAGAAACAAACTAAACATTCTAAGTTTCAGATAGACAGAGAATATCAAAGAGCGTATCAACTTATTGTGATTCTGTTATGAAAAAATTAATAGAGGATATATTTCATGGTTGTTAATTAACTGATTGAGTATAATTCTTATATCATTGAGGTTGACTACAGATTTCTCAAATTCAGACCACAATTCATTAACTTAACTCAAGACCTTACTAAAGTGAAAAACAATCATAGGGCTTTTTCACCACTTCAATTTCTATATAAATTCATCAACAATACCTTCAAAAACACACAAAATCTAACAAACAACGTCCTAAGCTGAGCATAAAAATACAAACTAAGCAAGTGGAATGATAAAAAACNTACTGGTCAGGTATAGCAGGATGAAGTACTCTGTTTCCTCCTCAAAAACAGAGTGTGGTTTTGGAAAATATTGGTTCTTGTTGTCAGATTTAGATTGAATAGTTTGCTCTTGTTCTTTGTATTGAGAATCTGATATTGGGCATGTCCTTATCAGTTATCTTATGATGTACAGTTTGGTTGTGATAATATAAATTTACCTTTGCACCAAAAAAAACATGGTATCAGGCCTAACACCGGTCCTCTAAAACCCTAGAAACTATAATCGATCCTCTCCTCCTTCTACAACCCTACTAATGCAAACAACTTCTTCACTCACCTTTTGCATAGTAGCTCAGCCTCTTATTCACCATCATAATCACTAATGGTGATCTCCTTCTACCACCTCCAATACCCTACTGTCGTGCCCTTCGTCCTCCGAATCCCTAAAAAAAAAGAAAGAAAAAAAAAGTGCATTCAATAAGCAGTCAAAACTCTAAAGCGTTTTCTGTTGTTCTGTTGCTCACCTTATCATTAACCCCACCAAAACCTTTGCACCCCTGCTTGCTTGCTTTCTTCCATTAAAAAAAAAATGTCGACTAAAACTCGATCAATGGTTTTACTTCATTCAATAAGACGCATGAGGTTACTTCTTCAAGAATAAATGTTCAACCTTTTGATGTCCCAATGCACATCACTTGTGAATATACAAGTTCTTCAACAAGTGCCGCTTTCTTTGTTTGCTTTGCTTTCGCTTGTTGTGGATGTCTTTGTCATCAAAAATAGTTATAGCTTTACTGTTTTAAGTATCTTCAGACCGAGTTTCGCGATTTCGCCGCTCGGACTGCGGGTGAGTATTAGCCGATATAAGCCCAAGTCTGATCTGTGGGCTTAAGGTACACTAGAGTTCTTTGTACCCTATAAATATTGGTGGTTAATAAAATGAAAGATGAGCAGTTTCAATGTAAACATACGGTTCAACACATGCATCATACTATATCGTATCTACAATTTAATTAATCTGAAAATTCCTAGCTAGTTAACATGTTTACGGAATAAGAAGAGTAGGGAAAAAGATTATTGAAACCGTAAAATACTAAAATATGTTTCCTTATTATATTGACAACCCAAGAGGAGTCTATATAGAAAAAGTCATAAATCGTCCTATTGGCCAATTCCAAATGAGATGTTTCCAAATGTCCCTTTTCATTGGTCGCAACAAGACACGGTTAATGTTCAAGTGGACGATGCACAGCAAAGATCATGTGGGATCATTTGAAAATGGAAGATTATCAACTCTCTTTTTAGCATTGTTATATCCTTTTGAAGCTTTGTGGCTACTTCATCTATCGAATAGTTAGATTTTCACATATAGAATCAATTAATTATGTAAAACCCTAAAACCGATTTGTATTATGGCGATTTCTTTTTTTCCTTTTTTCTAAATCGTCTTCTGCTCTAATCCTAAATCGATCTTCCCTCAAGGCAATCGACTGTGGGTTATTGTTGGGATTCGATTCTAACAAAAGGTTATCGCGTGTGTTTCTTCTATTGAGGTTCAATGAGGGTCGATTCTCCTGCTTCTTTCCACTGGTAATTGGTTTTCTTAGGGTTTTTCCATTGATTTCGTTTTTTTTTTATTTAGTTAGGGTTTTCTATTCTGTGTTCATTCGCTATGGAGACTGCTGATTCCATAGCTGCTACGAATAATTCACTAGGTTCTAATGCTCCTGATGCTAATAGTGGATCTAAAACAGCTCCGGTATTGTCTTATGCTTCGTTGTTTCAAACAAAGCATTCGTTTAAATCCGTTAACTTATGTGAATTGCGCAATGAGGAGCGTGTCGAGGGCGCTCATGTTGCAATTCCATTGAAAGAAATTAATGATGTTTCAGCGAGGTTTGTTAACACACTATATGGGTATTTTATTGGGAAACGACTTGCTTTCCCCATTGTGGAGAATTATGTGAAGAATACGTGGGCTAAATATGGTTTAGAACGTGTTATGTTAAATAATGGGTTCTTTCTTTTTCAATTCTCCAATAAGGATGGTATGGATAAAGTGTTAGAGTCGGGGCCATGGTTGATTCGATCGATGCCTATTTTCCTTAATGTGTGGTCCCCTAATACTACACTTGCTAAGGAGGAAGTTACTTCTGCTCCCGTATGGTTGAAATTACATAATGTTCCTATTGTTGCTTATACGGAGGTGGGACTCAGTTTGATCACGACTCAGATTGGTAAGCCTATTATGTTGGATTCCTACACCAGTTCTCTGTGTATTAAGTCTTGGGGCCAAAATTCATATGCTCGTGCTCTCGTTGAAGTATCATCTCTTGAAGCGTTAATGGATCACGTGATGGTGGCTATTCCATTCCCTAATGGTTTAGGTCATTCGTTGGTGCGCGTTGGAATTGAATATGAATGGAAGCCGCCTCGATGTGCTTCTTGCAAAATCTTTGATCATAATGATGCGGCATGCCCTAAAAATGTTAAACAGCAGAGTGTTCGTAATAATGTTGATGCAGATGGATTTGTTGATGTTACTAAACGCAAAGGTAAGGGTAAAGAACCAACTCATGAGAAGGTTATTGATGGTGTTCGTTTTACGAAGCCTAAGGTTACATTCAATTATCGTTGGCAGCCGGTGTCGAAAAGGAAAGCGGGATCTAGTGGAGCGTCGTCTTCTAGCACTAACAAGGATCCCTCTGTTCCTAAGGATGTTTCTAAGGATGCTCATACTAATGCCAGTGGTCCTAATGTGCGTGCTACTCCAGATATACCTGTTAATCAAGTAAAGGGTGGTGTGCATACTCCTAGTAAGTATATTCATGATGATCTTAGTGATATCATCACTAAGAACCCTTTTGGCGCCTTGCGTGATGAGGTGACTAGTTCTGAATTTGGCCATGAGGTTGTGTCGTCGCATGGGGAGCAAAGCGGGCAAGTAATGGAGATTGATAGTGATCATGAGGTTGATGAGGCTATTGAGGTTGATAAGCCTATTACCCCTATTGTTGAGAAAATTGATAAGCTTGAAAAGCTTCTTATTGATGGGGTAGCAAAGCTAGTGGATGATAGTGGGAAACCTGTTCCAGTGGGAGTTGGTCCGAAGAAGGGTAATCCTTTTTCTAAGGTGGGTGATGTGGTTGTGTCTGATAGTGAGGACGAGGTTGATGAGCCCAATGATTATTTGTCATCAGCAGGAGGATACAACGAGCTTGAAGGTTATTTGTCGGATGATTATGCTGCACAGGTCCTTGATTTACCTGAGCAATTGAAGGCTTTTAACCAAATATCCGATTTTAAGGTCCAAGGAAGATCGAGGAAGTAATCCACTTTGTGGTTTTGTGTTAGTGTCTTACGTGTTTCTTTGTTTTAAGGGTTGTTCTAGTTGTTGGTAGCTAGTTGTTCATTTACGGCATGTCGTAAATGACTTAGTGGTAGTTCAAGCGGTTGCTTGAGGTTAATGTGGTACTTCAGCCGCATTCCATTGTACTTTCATCTTTTCTTTGGTTTTAATATATTTTACCGGGGTGGAGATCCCTTTACCCAAAAAAAAAATAAAAATACAAACTATGGCTCCTACCACTTCCTTCCTTTTCTGTTTTCTTCTTTTCCTAATCCATGCCCAACCATGTCCCGCCGCAGGTGGTTCATGGTCTCTACTCCTCCCGAGTGTAGGCATCTCCGCCATGCACATGCAGCTACTCCCCAATGATCGTGTTGTCATGTATGACAGGACAGATTTTGGAACCTCCAACATCTCTCTTCCAAACGGCAAATGTCGTCCCAACTCAGCTGATTGTTCTGCCCATTCTGTTGAGTATGATGTTGCTTCAAACTCTGTACGTCCACTTATGGTACTTACTAATGTCTGGTGTTCCTCGGGTACTCTAATGCCTGATGGCACATTAGTCCAAACTGGTGGATTTGATGATGGCTACCGCGTTGTCCGAACTTATAAATCTTGTGATTCATGCGACTGGCAGGAGAAACCGAATGGCTTGAGTAAATCAAGATGGTATGCCACTAATCATATATTACCTGATGGCAGACAAATTATCATTGGAGGACGCCAAGCATTTAACTATGAGTTCTACCCAAAGATGTCAGCCGCAGAGAACGCTCCTAGTCTTCCTTTTTTGGTTCAAACAAACGACCCTAACATTGAGAATAATCTATACCCATTTGTATTTCTCTATCCTGATGGGAATCTGTTCATTTTCGCCAATAATCGTGCTATATTGTTTGACTACTCAAACAATCTAGTTGTCAAGACTTACCCGACAATGCCCGGTGGTCAACCAAGGAGTTACCCTAGTACAGGTTCTGCAGTACTACTGCCTTTGCGGATTAAACAAGGGAAGGTAACAGAGGTTGAAGTATTGGTATTGGAGGTGCGCCAAAAGGAGCTTTTGTCAATGCAAATAAAGGCATATTCGATGGTGCCTTGGATACTTGTGGGCAGATTAAAATATCTGATTCTAACCCCCAATGGACCATGGAGACCATGCCTTTTGCTCGAGTCATGGGTGACATGTTGTTGCTCCCTAATGGTCATGTTTTGATCATCAATGGTGCATCGGCTGGAGTTGCAGGGTGGGAACTTGGGAGGAACCCAGTTCTTACTCCAGTACTTTACCATCCTAATAATGAACTCGGGTCTAGATTTGAGGTGCAAAATCCAAGCACTAAACCTAGAGTTTACCATTCCACGGCAGTTCTACTAAGAGATGGGCGAGTTCTTGTTGGTGGAAGCAACCCACACGATAAATATGAATTCACAAACGTCCTTTATCCTACTGAATTGAGTTTGGAGGCGTTCTCCCCTTCTTATTTGGATTCAAAGTCATCTAACCTACGGCCTAGAATAATCTTGCCATTAAGGAACACTAGAATCCGTTATGGGAAACGGTTGGTTGTTGTGTTTACAGTTTCAGGCATTTTAGATCCAAGCTTAGTCAGAGTAACAATGGTGGCACCTTCATTTAACACACACTCATTTTCTATGAATCAAAGATTGATAGTTCTTGATGGTGGCATCACTTCCAAGATTATCGGGAAAAGATACCAAGTTGTTGTGACCGCGCCACCATCTGGTAACATTGCTCCAACGGGGAATTATATTCTATATGTGGTTCACAAAGATATCCCAAGTCCAGGTGTATGGGTTAACATGCAGTGAGAAAATTTGAGTGTCACTGCCATTCTTATGTTTCCTTGCGCTTACCTTCTATTGTATACTTGTTTATTATTGGGATTACATTATATTGTAAAATTTTAATTGCAAATCACGTAGTGTATGTTGTATATTTGGCTGAACTATACATTCTGTCTTTTCATTATTAAAATTTCTGTTCTTTTGAAATAGTATTGTGTATCTCAATTTTTTTTCCGATGGTTAATTTCTACAATTGTACAGTGAGAGAAAATGAGGGTATTAAAAACCTGCACACTAAAGCGATTTATCCTTGATATCATCTATAAAAATGATCACTAGATGTCATCCTTATTTAATAATCATATGTTGCATGAACTTCACCAAATGTATCAAAAAAATCGCTTAAACAACATAAGAAGTATATATCAGCGTGTTTGATGCACACCGGGCAAGGCATAATACTTGAGAATCTGAAATATTAGAACAATAAAGCTTTATATTTTGAGATCTACTTATTCTTTTCTGATTTCGTTAGTTTGTTAGTAAATTCTGCAATAATTAGACCATGAAGCAACTGCACAATCCAATAACTATATCTTAGTTTTTAGTCCTTTTCAACGATATCCTCGTTTTGTTAATTAGTTATTTGAAGCTTGTATATATAGATTTGTGATCTTCTTTTTGTTAACCGTGTTGTTATTTTTTAGCCGACTAATTAATACACAAGACAGTCCGTCGCCACACAAACTCAAATCGGGTTAAACCTTCCCCTATTTGAGGAGGTTGACGTGGCCACTTCTAATTGTAATTATTAAAACTAAAAGTATAATATGGGGAATTTTACGTAATGACATATTAAACCACTATAGAACTTTTCAATTATATTTGTTTGTAAAAATTGTATAGCCTTTACTGCATGAACGTTCTATTAGTAAATTTGATTTTTGAGCCTTTGTTTCAGAATAGACTTTCATGATGAACAGTAACTAAATTAACATTTAGTCGTTAAATATTTTGAACCTTTTAAGACCCGAATTTTGTGTAAGAATAAACTATTAGTGATGACATTGTTAGTTAATTTTATTAAGCAGAAGTAAATTAAACCAAATATCCTTTACTGACTGAAATCAAACTTATACTGACAGTTCAGCTACTTTTGTGGTAATGAAATCAGCTTTTGCCGATCAAAGTTACGTTGAGGAAAGGATGAAAATAAAGGTCAACTGTTGGGTGTTCACGTATACAAGGTATCATAACTAAGAAAAGGAAATATAATAAATTAATAACTGTGTTCTTAAATGCTAATTCTACCTATTTTATTTGGATTTCATTCTATTTGTTCCAGTCATTAGAAGATTTCAATCATTGGCTCAAATGTAGCAAACACAGAATGTTTAAATATTAATTTGGTATATACTTGTTTGTTCTTTGCACCTAGGGCAAATATAATAACCTTTTAGATTCAAATATATAACTTAAACCAAATAAAATAGAATCAGTTGATTGAAGGAATGTCAAAAACTCGCTACCAAGATAATTTAGTTTACAACTGCGCATTGTTTATTCGAGGCAATTTTTATTTTGGGACAAACATTCACGATAATCTAGAGGTACGTAGTAGCCATTAAGGTAACAAAAAAATTGGTAGTAAGATTAGCCGTACCCGTACACATTAGAAATTATGACATAAACAGAATAATGTATTATCATCTGGACTTTTACTCACTGAAATATTTTACTTACATATCCTATTTTATAAAAAAATTGAACAGCCTTATAACTTTACGAACATTTAATAGTAAATCTTTTACGAGTAAATTATATATTTCTTACTGAAATTCTGTGTCAGATTAGTCTTTCAATGACAGTTGTGGTACTTTTTCTTCTGTAGAGGTAGACCAAAAATCCTTTATTGACCAAAGTAAACTCTAACATGGTAAACATTTAATCAGGCATAAATTTTGAACCTTTTCAGACTTACTTTGTGCAAGAATATACTTTTAGTGATGAGGTTTTTAGCAATGTTCGTTGGGTGGGAGTATACAAAAATCATTTACTGGCTGAATTCTAACTTGTACTGTTCATTTAGTCTTGTGGCAATGAAATCATCTTCTGCCCATCAAAAGAAATCCATGTTCCTTCTCTTCCTTAGGGAAAAAAAAGAGGAAAGGAAAACAATGTATAATTATCATATATGCATGCGAATGAAAAAGTTAATTGTTTAATAATCGTGTCCCTGAGTGGAAATTCTAACTATTTAATTTGGATATTGTTTGATTTGTTCCAATTATTAAGGTAATTAATCATTGGCTAGACGTAGCAAACACAAAATGTTTAAATATTAATTTGGTTTGTACTTCAATTCCTTCTCTCGTAGTTAGTTCTATGCATGCACCTAAGGGAAATAAAAACCCTTTCAATTATGCACATAAATTGAATCAAACGATTGAAGGATTTTTTTATTTTATTTTATTTTATTTATTTTTTTTAGAAAGGCAAACGATTGAAGGAATGTCAAACACTAAGCTAGCTACCAAGGTAATTGAGTTTACAATAATTTTTTTAATGGCAATTAACATAGTAAGAAGCTATTAAAAGAGATCTTACAATAAGCTATTACAAGAAGCTTTCGAATCACAAATACAATCAAGCCACTTGGGTTTGAGATCTATTCTTATTTACAATTCAAGTGCGTGAGAAGACCTTGATATAATCCACGAGTGTGTTTTAGTAGTGGTTTTAGGTTGAAACAAACTAGGTTCCTAAACAGGGCCGTTTCATGATTTTCGGTGTTCCTAGGCAATAATAACAAAGAGACCGTATTATACTTGTAAACTAAAGAGAAATTGCATTACTCATATATGTTTAATGTTATACGTATTTGTATGCAAAACTAATAAAAATGTGGTTATGTGCAATGACACCTATTGCGCACCCATTCCGAGCCTCCTCTGTTCCTGAATCTCCATATAACCCAAATGTACAACCGCATTAAAGCAAATATTTAAATAGGCGTTTACAATCTTTACAAATGTCATAGTATTCCTTGAGGTAGTAAAACTGAATCTTGTACCTAGAGTTTTTACCTTCTCGGATTGCTCATATTCTAATTTTATTTGCCATTTAAGAAAGAGACATACTAAACTGTTGCAAGAAGGTATTTAGAAAAACTCAAATAGATTTATCACCAAAACAAATCTAGAACCAAGATGAAAATAAATTCTTTGATTAAGAACAATTTGTATGTAATTTTAAAGGTGGCAGCTAAATTAGCTAGTGATGTATCGTATGGTGTATGTCTTGGCTAGCTTTAAACAAAACGATTGGGGTGATGGTGATATCTACATTTTTTGCATCATTTTTGCAGCACCAATGGATAAATGCACATACAATTACCATGATATTCATGGTTGCACTATTATTTGGTTTTATTTAGCTCTCCTTTCTTGCAAATATTACTCGAATGAAGGTCTAAAGTGCACGCTAAAACTATCATAGTTTTAGGGCTCGAAACCCACTTGATTTAAACTAGGAGATGAATTGAAGTTAATTCTGTGATACATAAAGGGAATTGGTTATGCTTAATGAATCAAAATTATGAGATACATGGGTATCGTTAACTTTTGTGATACATAAAGGGAATCTGGTTATGCTTAATGAATCAAAATTATGAGATACATGGGTATCATTCCGCAGTACCTCTCTTGTATTGTCACGCCTCAACAAAGTGACACATGATTTAGAATCATGATGGCCGGGCACCTTTTGTTTCCATGCTCATTGCCACTCTCATACTGGGTGGAAGTGTGGAAGCCCCGAGACGGAGCGCGGGGTTGGGNGGGGGGGGGGGGGTTTCTGCGGTGTAACATGCCTCCGATAAAATTTTGCTTCGTAATCGTAGAGCTAATTTTCGTAAAAAACACCGAAATTTCTAATATGCACCCGGTCCGAATACATTGTATTTTTAGTTATTGCTTAGTTTATCTATTAATAGGTGAAAAATAAACTTAATTATCATTAAACACTATCATTTAACTAAAAATCGTACTTTTTTTTGTTATATTTTTCTTATTTTAGAGTTATAAAAATTTGTGCACCCGGTCATGTTTAGGTCTGGTTCTGTCAAGCACTCGGTACAAATATACATATACATTCTTCTGGACGAAATATAATGATCGTACACGAACCTTTTTATGGGTTGGTATTGGCTGATATTACCATAGACTCGCAAATACGGATAGATATGAAGTAGTTTTTATGCTGTCTAAACAACCACATAATTCTAATTTTAGTTAAAAATCGGAAATTAAAAGTTCTAATTTTCAAATCAGGGAGTTGATAATAAAATTTCAGAAAACAAAGGTGTCATACTTTAGATTGACAACGAAACAAGATCAAAGAGCGTGTCCACTTATTGTAATTCAATTGTTATAATATTAAGAGAGAATAGTTCATTGTTGTTAACTGATCAAAAGGAATTAATCCTTAATTATTGAAGTTGACCAAATTGTATTGTTCTCAAATGGTTCTGAAATTCATACTACAATCCGTTAAATTAACTTACTTCCGCTACTATTTAAAGACACCATCAGAACCTCCTTCAGCACACAGAAACAAACCGAAGTCTAACAAGACCATACAAATACAAAATATGGCTCCTACTTCCTTCCTCTTTGTCTTTCTTCTCTTCCTCATCAATGCCCAACCATGTCCCGCCGCAGGTGGTTCATGGTCCCTCCTCCTCCCAAGCGTAGGCATTTCCGCCATGCACATGCAGCTGCTCCCCAATGATCGTGTTGTCATGTATGACCGAACAGATTTTGGGACTTCCAACATATCTCTTCCAACCGGCAGATGTCGTCCCAACTCAAATGATTGTTCTGCCCATTCTGTTGAGTATGATGTTGCATCAAACTCTGTACGTCCACTTATGGTACTCACTAATGTCTGGTGTTCCTCGGGAACTTTAATGCCCGATGGTACATTAGTCCAAACTGGAGGATTTGCTGATGGTTACCGCGTTGTCCGAACTTATAAATCCTGTGATTCATGCGACTGGCAAGAGTTTCCAAATGGCGTGAGTAAATCAAGATGGTATGCGACCAATCATATATTGCCTGATGGAAGGCAAATTATCATTGGAGGTCGCCAAGCATTTAGCTATGAGTTCTACCCAAAGATGTCGGCCACTGAAAATGCTCCTAGTCTGCCCTTTTTGGTTCAAACCAACGACCCTAACATTGAGAATAATCTATATCCATTTGTATTTCTCTATCCTGATGGGAATCTGTTCATTTTTGCAAACAATCGTGCTATATTGTTTGACTACTCAAACAACCTAGTTGTCAAGACATACCCGACAATGCCCGGTGGTCAACCAAGAAGTTATCCAAGTACGGGCTCGGCGGTACTACTGCCTTTACAGATAAAACAAGGGATGGTAACCGAGGTAGAAGTATTGGTTTGCGGGGGTGCGCCAAAAGGAGCTTTCGTCAATGCAAATAGAGGCATATTCGATGGAGCATTGGATACATGCGGGCGGATAAAAATATCTGATGTCAATCCCCAATGGATCATGGATACCATGCCTTTTGCTCGAGTCATGGGTGATATGTTGTTGCTCCCCAATGGCCGTGTTTTGATAATCAATGGTGTTTCGGCTGGAGTTGCAGGGTGGGAACTTGGGAGGAACCCAGTTCTCACTCCAGTAATTTACCACCCTAATAATGAACTCGGGTCTAGATTTGAGGTGCAAAATCCAAGCAGCAAACCTAGAGTTTATCATTCCACAGCGGTTCTACTACGAGATGGACGCGTTCTTGTTGGTGGTAGTAACCCACACGATAAATATGAATTCGCAAACACCCTTTATCCTACTGAACTGAGTTTAGAGGCGTTCTCCCCTTCTTATTTGGATTCAAACTCATCTGACCTACGCCCGAGTATAATCTTACCCGTCAAAAATACAAAACTTCGCTACAGGAAACAAGTGGTTATTGTGTTTACAGTCTCGGGCCTTTTTGATGCAAGCTCTGTCAAAGTAACAATGGTGTCACCTTCATTTAACACACACTCATTTTCTATGAATCAAAGATTGCTGAAACTGGACAGTGGTGTCGCTACCAAGATAATGGGAAAGTCAAGATACCAAGTCGTTGTAACCGCACCTCCTTCTGGTAACATTGCTCCGGCAGGGAATTATATTCTATTTGTGGTCCACAAAGATATCCCAAGTCCAGGTGTTTGGGTTCAAATGCAGTGAGAAATTCAAGTGTAACCATTTGTTTTATTTTCAGGCGGTTACCTTCTATTGTATGCTCAGATTATTAACAAAACTGTATTGTAAATTGCAAATTTTACATAATTTTATTTTGCTTGAATAATCAAATCTTTCTTTTCACTTACTGAATTTCTATTTATTTAGTACTGCTTGATATTATTATATATCTCAACATATTTTCTTTTATCTAGAAGAAAAAAAATAAAAAAAATAGAATGACAGGTATGAAATCCGAAAAATATAATCTAGTACAGCAGAACAATAATTCAAACCTTTATACAGGAGTTTTTTTTTTTTTTTTTTTTTTTTTTTTTTTTTTTTTTTTTTCGATCACATTATATAGTTAGTAGCTTCCACAATAATTAGATTAAATAACTATACTGGCTGTTGGGTGTTTTTCTTGGATAATAGAAGCCTGGTTTTTCCTGCTTGGTTAACTGAATTAACCTATGATTAATTTTTGTCAAAATTGGTAAGGAAAATGAGCTATAGTATTTGTAGCCTAATGAAGAGATGGATGTATAATTTATCTATAGTTTGAAATGTACTAATTTGTTTTTCAATAAGAAAAGCTAATGTGTTTTAAACCAATTAGCATCAACTCTTTAATTGACTGAAATTAAACATTACGTCACCATTGGACTTGATAATATAATCTCTTTTGACTTCACATTATATTTATCATCTCTTGTGACATCTCATTGCAAAAACTAAAAGATATATAACCTAATTTATATACATGTCAAGACCTTTGTTTGTTAATTGATTAGAAGAGACTTCATCAGTAATGCGTTTGTTAGTATTTTTTTCATTGGCAAAGTAAACCAAAAATCCTATGGTGAAGTTATGCATTTACTGACACTTTAGCTAGTCATTAAATGATAAATCACCTTTTGCCTATCATGTGAAATTCTTACTCCTTTTCGTTCATAATATAAAAGAGAAAAATAAAATGAAAATGAAGGTTAACTTGTTGGGTGTTCACGTACAAGGTATCATACTAGAGAATGGACTATATAAATAATTTAATATTCGTGTACCTAAATGACCTTTCTACCTATTTTATTTGAATATCATTTGATTTGTTCCGGTAATCAAAAGAACTAATAATTGGCTCGATGAAGCAAACACAGAATGTTCAAATAATAATTTTGTATGTACTTCTTCCTAGGTTGTTATCAGTTATCTGCACCTAAATGAATAAAACTATAATAGAATCATTTGATTGAAGGAATGTCAAACACTACCCAGATAACTCAGTTTACAATTCTGCATTGTTTTGTTTGGGATATGAGTTTCTTTAAATTAGAAGATATAATTTTCTTTTGGAGAAAATATTCACGGTGATTTATATGTAGTAAAATCAACTGTTTTTTTTAAAGTAGTGAAACCGAATCTTATACAATTGTACGCCAAGAGCATGTTTACACCTTGTAGAAATTTATAACCAAAGCAGATTAACCACAAATCAGTTTAGAATGAACCCAACCAACCTCCCCTTGGCTCACTCTTTTATTTATAACAATTGCTAAAGAATTGCATAAGTTTTACAATACAGAAAGAGATTAAACAAATTACACAAACTAGGGTTTCTCTTCAACTTAGGGAAACGAGAGAAGAGATACAAAAACACACAGATGAAAATAAGAAGATAAAAGCTATTATGAGAGGCTAAAACTATATATAGCTCTCTCAATTTAAGTTACACTAGCAGCCCTTTATGTCTTCAACTTTGTACACCTTTAGTCCCTGGAGATATGGGCGGGAACACTTTATGCTTGAACTTTAAGTGAATGACTCTTGGACCCATGTGTTTGACAAGCTGAAGCTTACTCTTCAACACTCCCCCATAAGCTTTAGCTTACTGAAGCTCCCCCAGCATCCTTATCCTGCTCACTTGACTTTTCTTGAAACACATTAAACAAACCAAGATCTTTGAAAAATCTATTAAATATTAAGCCCCTTAGTGAACAGGTCAGCCACATTCTCCTCAGACTTCACTTTAACAGTTTTTATAAACCCAAAAGCCACTTTTTCTCTCAAGAAATACAAATCAATCTCAAAATGTTTACTTCTTTCATGAAGTACTGGGTTAACAGCAATCTGCATAGCAGATTTGTTATCACAATACATCTCTACAGGTAAATTAACTTTTACGTGTAGATCTACCAATAACTTGGTAATCCACATAACCTCACAACATACATTGCACATTGCTCTGACTTCAGCCTCAGTAGAGGATCTAGCAACAACAGCTTGCTTTTACTTTTCCAGGAAACAAAACTAGTTCCAAACAAAACCAGTAACAGATCTTCTTGTTACTTTACATTTAGCCCAATCAGAATCAACAAACACTTTTAAGTTTGTATCAATACTTTCTTTAAAAGTAATACCAAGACCATGCTCTTTCTTTAATTACCTCAAGACTCTAAAAGCAAGTCTTAAATGAGATTTCATAGGTTTATGCATAACCTGACTTAAACAGTGCACAGAATATGCAATATCTGGCCTAGTTAAAGTCAAGTAAATTAACTTTCCAACCAACTTTTGATAATTTGTTATACAAGACAAAGGTTCATCATCCCCAAACTTAGATACAAGAACTTTATTATCTGGATTGGTTTCTATAGGTGTGCCACAAGGTTTACACCCAAGCATACAAAACTCAGTTAAAAGTTCTGTATAATATTTCCTTTGTGTTAAACAAATACACTGTTCAATATCTTACACTTCAATGCCCAAAAAATATTTAAGTTTTCCCAAGTCTTTTATTAAAAACTTAGAACTCAAATACTTTTTAAATTTCTCAATTTCATTAATGTTGTTTCCAGTTATAATAATATCATCAACATAGACCAATAGAACCAACATGACATTTTTTTTTTCATTTTTAACAAACAATAAAAAATCATTAGGGCTTTGCACAAAACCATTATCTTTGAGAACATATGTTAATTTTTCATTCCATTTTCTAGGAGCCTTTTTTAAACGATATAAAGACTTTTTTAACTTGCACACTCTCTTATCATCTTTATCAGAAAACCCTTCTGGTAAAGTCATATAAACATCTTCTTCCAATTCACCATAAAGAAATGCATTGTTAATATCAAGTTGGAATAATGGCCACTTGTTATTAACAGTAACACTTAAAACACATCTTATAGTAACAATCTTAACAACAGGTGAAAAAGTTTCCTCATAATCTATCCTTTCTCTTTGATTAAAACCTTTAGCAACTAATCTTGCTTTAAATCTTTCTACTTCACCATTAGCTTTATATTTAACTTTGAAAACCCATTTATAGCCTATAGCTATTCTACCAGCAGGTAGTTCAACAACTTCCCATGTTCCATTTCTATTTAAAGCTTCTACTTCTTGATTCATAGCTTCTACCCATCTGCTATCTTTTTTAGCTTCTTGATAGGTAGTAGGTTCATGTATTTTATTAAGACTAACAACAAACACAAAGTTATCAAAACTTAAGTTGGAATATTTAACAAAATTGTCAATTCCATACTTATGATTCTTATTAAGCACATAATCTTTGTATTTAGAAGGTAAAGCTGTCATTCTACTAGTTCTCCTAACAGTTTGTGCCCCTGCTGGTTCTGGTGATTCAAACATTTTACCAAACATATCTAAATCTTCATCCTCAAATATATATTCATCATCATTAACACTAGTACTTGGCATACCGTCAGAAACAGTAGTTTCTGTTGCATACTTATCATTTTCAGTGTCCTTCCTACTAGAAGATTCACTAGTGTTGTCTGCATCAGCGTATCAGCAGTCTCTGCTGTTTCAACTGGCAAATTAACATCTATATCAGCTGTATCAGCAGTCTCTGCTGTTTCAGGCTGCAGAGACTCATCAACACTAGCTGGTCTATCTATAGTGCTGACACTAGGTTTTGAAGTACTTGTTTCAGGTATAGATTTGATGTTATTATCTATACTACTTGTTTTATCATCATAGGGATAATCAGGTCTAAGATTATTTTGACTGCTTCCATTTTCCCAATCAAAAAAGTTCAAATCATTTAAACCATTTTCTTCAAATACAAAATCTTTAGTGAAAGAACTGTTTTTAAAAGGAAAAACTGTTTCATAAAACTTCACATCTCTAGAAAAGATAAATTTCTTTTGATCAAGATTAAACAATTTATATCATTTTTTGTCAAAAGCATATCTAACAAACACACATTTATAAGATCTAGACCCAAACTTGTCAGACTCATTCAAAACAGTTGAAAAACATAAGCTGCCAAAACATCTTAGATTCAAAAGATTAGGTTCAGTATTATACACCATTTCATAGGGACTTTTACCATATAACACAGCAGTGGGCAACCTGTTAATAAGATAAGTTGCAGTTAGAATAGATTCAGTCCACATGTTCAAAGGTAACCCCCCCCCCCCCGAAACATGAGGGCTCTAGCAGTATTTAATAAATGCCTATGCTTTCTTTCTGCTACACAATTCTGTTGGGGTGTATAAGGACAAGAAGTTTGATGAAAAATACCATCACTTAGAAGAAAACTTTCAAACTTCTTGTTTACAAATTCTGTTCCATTATCACTTCTGAAAACTTTGATGGTTTTTTCAAATTGATTTTTAATCAAATTAAAAAAACTGACAACACGATCAAAGACTTCACTTTTGCTTTTCATTAAAAACACCCAAACAGGACTAGTGTAATCATCAACCACATTAAGAAAGTACTTAAACCCATCTCTACTAGTCACCTTATAAGGCCCCCAAACATCTAAATGAACAAGATCACCGATATTTTTAGTTTTATGGTCACTTAAAGGAAATGGTTCTCTTGTTTGTTTAGCTTTATGACAAACATCACAAGGTTCAGAATTAGTACTTTTAAGATCTTTAAGTTTATGTTTTAACACAGTTAGAACTTGATCAAAGGGATGTCCAAGTCTGTTATGCCAAATACAATTTGACATAACACAACTTTTAATATTACTATTATTATGCCTCTTACCTTCATCAAGAAAGTAAAGGCCTCCTCTTTCACTACCAGTCCCCATCAGGAACCTTTGAGTTAAATCATGAATTTTACAAATCTTATCATTAAAACTCACAATCACCTTATTATCTTTAGACAACTTATGAACAGATAACAAACTCACATGATACCCTGGAACTACCAACACATCTTTTAGAATTAGATTATTTCCAAATCTATAACTTCCAATCTGTTTAACTTGTGCAACAGTCCCATTGGGATGTGCAACTGTAAGATTTAAGTGAGAAACATCCATTATATCAAAAAGTATGGTGGCACAAAAAGTGATGTGTTGACTAGCTCCTGAGTCAATAATCCAACCAATATAAGTACTATAAGTACTTATAGTAAACAAACTTATAACACAGTTAGAGGTCACAACAGTACCTTCAACACTAGCATGAGCCTTGCTAGTATCACCTGTACCACTAAGTAAAGCCATTAATCTCTGATACTGATCACTAGTAAGAGTATGAGTGGTACTCTTACTAGTATCAGTTCTGTTTTCAGAAACATTATTAGCATTATTCTGATTAACATTATTTCCTTCTTTAACAAAACCAGGTGGATAACCCACAAGCTCAAAACACCTATCAATAGTATGACCATTCATGTTACAATGTTTGCACACAAGATTTGACACCCTGCCAAATCTTCTATTATTATTATTATTACCATTTCTATTAGTGTTCCAATTATTGTTTTGAGCATTACCATTATTTGGTCTAGCTGCAAAATCAGCAGACCCAGATTTAACAGATTTAGAAGCCACTTGACTATTTCTGTGAGAATCATCTATAGACAAGGTGGCAAAAGCAGATTTAACATCTGGTAGAGGCTCAGTAGTGAGAATAAGACTTCTCATAGAACTGAAACTATCATCAAGCCCCATAAGAAATTGCATTAGCCTTAAAAGATCTAAATGCTTTTTCAACTTAGGAGCAGTGTCACAAACACATGTGGGCTGATCAACAAGTGAGTCAAACTGCCTCCACAATGCATTAAACTCATGATAGTATTCAGAAAGACTCATACCAGATTGAGTTAGAGTATATATCTTATGATGCAGGTTATAAATCATAGAACCATCTTGTTTATTATATGTTTCATTTAATTCATCCCAAAAAGATTTAGCATTTATAGAAAACACTTGACCTTTATAAAGGTCTTGTGAAATACAACCAAGAATCCAAAATAACACCATAGAATTACACCTATCCCACTGTGTCTGATAAAGAGCATCAGTAGGCTCTCTAACACATTTTCCATTAATAAAACCAAGTTTGTTTCTAGTATTTAAAGCCAACTGCACAACAGCAGACCAGACCTTATAGTTCTCAGTACCTTCAAGTTTGAAGGTAATCAACTGAGCACCAATGTCTTGAGGGTGCAAATATAATGGGTCATATATGTCCAATTTTAACTCACTACTACCACCTGCACCATGTTTATTTTTATCCTTATTAATATCATCGTCACCAGCCATTTTAAAAAAACAGAGATAAACACAACAAGAACACAAGAACAATCAAGAAACAAACAAAGACAAACAAACCAAAACAAAGAAACAACCAGCAACTCCTTATATCTCCTCAACCACAAATAACCACCAATAATCACAACACCACAATCCCTTGATCTATACTTCGTCACATGCAACCCTAAAAAAAACCTAAGAAAAAACCTAAAGAGAGGGTGAGAGGTATTACAGTGTACACAAGCTTCCAAATAACATCACGGATCAAGAAGATCCTCAACAAACCAGTAGCACACCTGAAATACAAAAGCAAAATTAGTAAACAACCAAAATAAACTAATTAACCTGACAATCGAAACCCTAAAAATAATTTTTAGGGTTTTTGATTTTAATTTCAAGAATCTTGAAATTAAAGTCAAATAAGCCAGATTAATCAACAAACAATAAGAAAATAACCTGAATTAGGGTTTGATACAGTAAACCTTAATTTTAATAATTTGACACAAAATCAAATTAACACTACTCCGAGAGTCAATTAGACTCCAAGAACACAAGATCAAGTCGCAATAGACTCAAGAACCACCAGGATCAAAAAACCCACAAAAATTAAAAACCCTAATTTTTGAGAAAATTCGATTAACACCCAGATCTACAAGATCTAATATCAAGAACACTGTAATTACCCCCAAAACACCAAGATCTAAACATAAAGATCAAAACCCCCAAATTTGAGAGAACCCCTAATTTTCAAAAAACTTTAAAATCATTTAATTCGCTTTGGTATAGAGCCAACCTGGCTCTGATACCATGTAGAAATTTATAACCAAAGCAGATTAACCATAAATCAGTTTAGAATGAACCCTGCCAACCTTCCCTTGGCTCACTCTTTTATTTATAACAATTGCTAAAGAATAGCATAAGTTTTACAATACCGAAAGAGATTAAACAAATTACACAAACTAGGGTTTTTCTTCAACTCAGGGAAATGAGAGAAGAGATACAAAAACACACAGATGAAAATAAGAAAATAAAAGCTATTATGAGAGGCTAAAACTATATATAGCTCTCTCAATTTAAGTTACTCTAGCAGCCCTTTATGTCTTCAACTTTGTACACCTTTAGTGCCTCGAGATATGGGCGGGAACACTTTATGCTTGAACTTTAAGTGAATGACTCTTGGACCCATGTGTTTGAAAAGCTGAAGCTTATTCTTCAACACACCTCTTGACCAGCTTGCTGATATTTTGATCAATTTTTGCTGGCTATGAAACCAGGACATGTAGTAAAGTTTTGCATGTATATATCTATACAGAAATTAGCGTGGATTGGATGTTATCCCAATCAATCTTCATGGAATTTAACGATTAGCCTAAACAACAACAGAGAACCTTGCTTTGACATTATTGTTCACAACACCACATGGGTTATTTGGTGTTACCGAAACCATGTTGTAGATTGGCGGAAACACCCTGACCCCGGGTGCCTTTTGGCACCAGCCATTGTCCACCCCACAAAGAATAGCTCCGGAAACTCACCTGGCCTAGTGGGGCACCAACTGGAGTGAGCACAAGCCAAGACTCGGACCCCTGAGCTCTTATTCCACAAAGTCTCTCGAGTGTGCCCATAGGTTTTGCGGAGGTGGGTACCTATATGAAGAAAATGTCAAGGATGGGACTTAAACCTGGGTCTATTGACTCAAGAACAAGTGCTCCAATCATTGGAGTAATGCTCCATCGGTTACCGAAACCATGTTTGTTTTTATATGAAACCTCCATGCAGTGAAACCTTAGGCGCAAAAATTAAAATTCTATCGCACATTTAGATTACAAAAAGAAGTAGGAAAATTTGCTTAAATTGGTTGAATTGGATCACCAATCCTATATCGGCTTGTTCCGTCCACATGTAATGCTATAACTTTTTCATCCAGCTTCTTCTTAGTTTTAATAAAAATATCCATGTATATAAAAAGTGTATAGAAAATCCGAGTAGATTAATTCATGCCAAGATAATTTACAACCAAGATGGAGTACATAACTTCTGTTATTAAGAATGACATATAAACTTGTTTCAAAGGTGTGTGCTTAGTGATGGACTCATGCATCGTTTTACATCTTTGCTGGCTTGGAACAAACGAATTAGGTAATGGGTTGAATAGTTCACGTGACTTGATCGAGCATACAGCGACACATACTCAAACTACTTAGAGTTTAGCGTGACTACTTCAAATTTCTTTGCACAAATTTTGTAGTAATATATATATTATTTATAGCAATATACTTCGTTAGTAAAATATGTGATTTCTCTTTTTCCTTGTAATATTAATCAGAGGTTTGAAGTGTAAGTTCAATTATTATATTTTTAAGATGAAGGTGGATGCTACTAAGGAGAAGCTACTAGGGAGAAAATCGCTAAAGAGGCAAGTACGAGTGGGACGACTGTTACTACTTCAAACCCATTTGCTGCTCTTGATATGAAAGATATTGATGAGAATGGTATTCCTTGTACTACTCCTATTGTTGAGAAAAATGGGAAGATTGAAAAGCTAATTATATATTGATGGGAATGCTACTCTTGTGGATGATAATAGGAATCCTCTTAAAAAGGTGGATGGGTTTCAAACGACTGGAAATGAGTCTCAAGATCAGCTTGTGAGTGAGTTGAAAGAGAAGGAGCAGAATGCGGCTTCTAAGCCTAGTTCTTCTTATTCTCCGTATACTTTTTCTAACAAGTTGGGTAACCCATTTTCTAAGGTGGGGGATGTGATTGTTTCAGACAGTAATGATAAGGAGGTGCTTGAACCGGATAATCCTATGGCTAAGTTTCTCGCATCTACATATGGCGGTCACGAGCTTGAAGATTATTATGATGACTTCGCAGATCAGGTCTACAATTTACCAGGGCAATTGGATACCTTTTATGACCTTATATCAAGCTTTAAGGTCGTCGTAGAAAGTAATCTTGTTTTTAGTAGGTCATAAGATTGACATGCCTTTCTTATGTGGTGTTTTGGTTGTTGCACAATAGGTGTTGTTTTATGCCCATCTAATGGGCCGAGATGAGCGATTCACTTTCATCCGTGGTATTTAAATATTTTTTGGAGTAATATATTTGCCAGGGTGATCCTCTTTTACAATCTATATATATATATATACGTATGACTACTATATATCAGTATATAGCCTATATACCTGATATAT